>JAGFPH010006302.1:61917-75282 GCA_018207615.1 Philaenus spumarius
GTTATTGCATTGTACAAATAAATATAGAGAGATAAGTTTTGCCACTGAACCACTGGAATGCATTGTTATTGATCTGTCTCTTTGTTATTAACATATTAACCTAGTGTTTGAACCCGTGTAATAAGGGTAGATATTTCAACCCCTAACACTAGTAAAGATAAGGCTAGCTTAGCGGTATTATATTTCGCCTTATAGTGTAATATAGAGAAGTCCATGACTAAGTTTTATTATCAAAGTGTTTACATTTTGAAATAAATCATATGTAAAATTTACTATATTTAAATTGCTGTTTTGTGAAACTATTTATTTGTTAATGTGTATATAAGTGGCGTTGCAGCTACATTAAGACTTAGAGTAATAAAGGCAGTTAATAATAGGCCACTTCACATCCCCAAGAATCTCTCATTCATTGTTCTGGCTTTGAGTTGTCAACACTTGTTTGAGTCCAATTCCGTGCACTTCCTTCATTTTCAGTGTGTGTGTTTTTTATCTTGCTTGGACTTGACAGCTCCGAGTTGAGTTACTTTAGTTGTTTAATGTTATTTGTATAGTTTTAAATGAATTTATTTCAGATTTCTTAACATTAGCCTCTAGGTTTTTTAGTCACTTGAAAATGGAGTTGATTTATATTGCTGAAACATTGTATATTGGTTTCAGTACATAAATGATGGCAAATGTAAGAATACATTCTAGTAACAAAATTACACATCAATCATTACTAAATAAAAACTTTGGTATAGATAAGAAGACCAATTAATTTGTTATGAACAAACACTTCAGGATCCATAAATGCTTTTAAAAATACAAAAAATCTTTCAATTAAATTATATTTAATTTAAAAGGTTTATATTGGTTAGAATTAATGGGTTGCATGTTCAAAGTTATGTGTGCAGGTCTCATTTTCTATGTCACTATAATCAAATAAACTTCATTACTGTGAAAATATAGAAATATATTTCCATTATTAGTAAATTACAATTAATATTACTTATTCCTTAAACGAAATAGGTTTAATACATCTAATACATAATTATATTTAATACAATGACTGACAAAAACTATTTAATATTTATAAAGAGATGGTCGTGTGGTTAGTGAGTATTTCGATGGCTGATAAAACTTGCACAAAAGAGCTTTTGCATGATACATTCTGGAAATTGTTCAAAGGGTCCATTGGTTGTCTAAAAATTAAAAACACAACTGATTATTTTGATCAGCAATCACAGAATACGCTTTTTCATTACTATTAACAAAACAACGGAATTCGGAAAACACTATTATTGAGCCACAGTCACGGAATCATCTTGGGACTTGCGCTTCAGTTTGTTTAAATTCGACCCTAACACACTCCCCAGAGAATTACAGATTGTGTGCTCTTCCAATGTCTCCTTTTACTGTAAATGTTTTTCCAATTATTTCATATTGGACTTTTGTAAATTTATTTACAAATCAATGATTTACCAATGCCAGATTGCCAGATAAATATTTATAGCAGCAAATAAACAAAACAATTAAAAAAATATGGCGTATATAAACAAAACTTAAATTACACTTATTTTAATAATTTTTACACCAGTTTATACACTGAAAGTAAAATTTACCCATTTACTGATACCTCTCAGTAGCTAATGAGAAGAAGTAAAAGTTAATTTACCTCCGTTTAAACTAAATCATTGATTAATTTATTTAGTACACCTAAGTATTTAATAATATGTTAATTTGTTTATTACTAAATAATAGTTTTTTCATACTGACCTTAATGCAGTTAGTTTTTATAAACATTATTAATATGGATTAAATTCAAAACCCCTTATAGTGGACTAAACCAATAGTTTCCAGTTTAGGTTATCTTAATATTTTGCTAACGCCAAGTTTCCTAAATTAGGAAATCAACGGGAAACCATTAAATATAGGATAAACAATGACTTATGTGTTTATAAGCCTCTCTCCACAGCGCATTTTCGTAAAATGTTAACCATAACGGCCATAACAATTTTTATGCATAGCTGTATCTCATTTCTTCTCATTTTACTCCTTCCAACAAACTTAAAACTCTATTTTACCAGCTTTTGTGCTTAAATTTGGCAGATAATATTTTATATTCATTGTTTGTATTTTTTTTTATTTGAAAGCCGTGAAAATCTCGTACTCGTTGACAGAGTTCGTATATCTTATCTTCTATATAATGTAAGAAACTTCTTTCGAGTTATTTGAATTTTTATTTAAAATGTTTAACTGGCCGCCATTTTGAAACCGATAATTATTTTTACTATTTTGTGCTCTACGTTTTTACATTAATTTGAGTCGTGCAAAATATGAACTCAATCGTTTCGTCAAACAAATTGTCAGATTTCTGGTAAAAGAAGCATTTCAGACGAATGTTTGTAGGAAGGGGTTTCTTTGTTTTGACTCATATGACCTCCCCCCCTGAATTATGTTTACGAATTACAGAATCAATCTGTATAGCTCAATAAAAGTCCAGATAAGTCTCGTAACTATAGAAAAAGGCCACGTAATAGAAATAAATACTAGATACTTTACTATATTCAATTTAGTGGCCTGAATACTGAAAATTAATTATTTTTTTTAATAAATAATCGTAATAAATAGTTATATTTTTTGTTCAGATCAAGTTAAATAGCTTTTATTTAGACTGAAACCAATTGACTATTAAAATTATAAGTATGAAGTTAGGGAGATAAATACTAAATAAAAAATTTAAACAAAGGAAGTAGGAAAAGTAGAATTAAGAGGGTTACGTATTGAAGTGAAGAAAGTAGTTGTAAGATATTTTTAATTTGCTTGTCTATGAGAATAAATAATAATACTACAGTTATTTAAAGAAAAAGTGTGGCTTAAAGTTTATAAGAGATTCAGCCAATAATATTTTATAATTGAAGACGTGGGTGCAAAAACCAGACAGCTCCAGTTTTTAAAAATGTTCAAGAATGAAAAAAAAAACATTTTAAAAATACATTTTTTTTTTGTAGACTTATCAAACTAAAGTGAAATACAAATAATACCTACTACAATCACATACTTATTTAACTTTTTTAATATCTTGCCATAAATAAAAAATAAAAAATGAAGAAGATTGGATATGTCTGGTTTATGCACCCAACATTGAAATTTTGAGGTAAAGCTTACCAATAAAATCCTTTTAGGTATTAAAAAAACTGTTTAATATGACACTATAACTGTATTGTTACAAGAAGTAGCTTGTAAAAAGTAAATACTAAAGGCTAGGTATGAAAAAAAGTTATTAAAATATAAAGTGTTTTCAAAATGTTGTAACTTGATCAAAATGATTATATAACAGCTGCCATTATAGCCTAAACTGTTTATTTACTAAAGGTTCTCATAAAACATCATCACTAATATTTACTTAATCCTCTTCTTCATCCAAAGTAACTCTTTCAGACAGTGTATTGTAAAACCAAATACAATCTGGAGGTACATACTAGCGGCTAAATGTTGAACTAATTCAGTGCAACAACAAGACAGCTCCTGGAGTTGTCTGATTCTTGCACCGTATAAGACAACAGTACAGCTCCTTTTCTGTTATATCTTTATAGCCATTGCTGGGAGCTGTATGGTTCTTGCACTATTTGATAGAGGATATTTTTCCATATAGAAATCAGTCAAAAAGTGAAAATTAAAAAAAAGTGGAGCTGTCTGGTTCTTGCACCCACGTCTTCAATTTAGAACTGTAAATTATATCGCTAGTTTTTAAATAACTATTAATATACTCTAATTACTAGAGTGTTAGGTAAAAACAGTATAAGTCAAAAATTGGTCAATTTAGATTAACTCATCTATCTTACAGAGAAAAAAATCCTCTTTTTTGTGGTCTAATTAGTATGAGTCAGTGATGGGTTTCAACACTAAATAAACTGTTAGCTTTTTTAGTATAAGTATTTTTTTTAAATTGTATTTGGTCAAAAGAGTATAACTGTATTTATACTATATTGACCAAACATTTAGCAAATAACAATTTTAGCCCAACAAGTATAAGTCAAGGTATACTACTAGTACCAAAGCGAACAACTCACTTATTTCATTCTAAGCTGACTTATACTATAATGACCATTACTAATTGCTAACACTGATCAAGTTAGCATAGGTCTTTACTCTACTAACAGTAAGTTTCTATAGTTTTAAAACAAAAAAGTATTAATTGAGTTTACAGCCTGAAGTTTCTTTTAATTAATTATTTAGGATCAAATTAGTTGCCTACATTGAAATGGATAAACAGAAAGAAATAAAAAAGCCGCTTTCTAGGACACAAAGAATTATGCAAATGGTTAATCAAATTAATTCACCAAATGAAAGTAATGGAGGTAAGTGTTCAAAATAAAATAGTACCGTATTTTTAATTTAGAGCTGAATACAATCTTAAGGTAAAAATGTTGTGTCATAGTTTATTGCATTACTTAGAGTGGTGTTATTTTCATGATTTGAAATTTGCTTATTATAAGTTTACTGCAAAAATAATAATATGTAATTCCAAGTAGGCCTAAATGAAGAAGGCATTTTTATAATCAGTACTAGTAGGCCTATATAAAATTTTAATTTGGTATTGTTGAACGGAATTTTCAGTGTTACTATCTTTTTATTGATATTACTTTTACTTTTGTTTCAAGTAATGCATTACTTACCAATAACGATCAGCTGAATACCATTCTACCAGAAAATGGAAGTGAAATCAATCTGAGTGATACGATGACTGATGAGGAAATTCAAGAGATTTCCAATGTTAAAAAATTTCAAGTACACCATTATCGCCTTTGGATTACACTAAATACGATTCCGTAATGTCCGATAAGGAAAGTTCCCGTGGCAGTGTTAATAATGATACATATTAGGAGTTAACATCATCATTTGTAGGAAATATTGAAAATGGTTCATTACATTTTGAAAGTAGCTTTGATGATACCGACAATGATCCTGATTATGTCTATGAAAGTTATAATACTTCCAGTAAGAGCAATTCATGTTTATTTACAAAATCTAAGGCTTTCGTGTCAACTGTTATTGATGGGCTTGCTACTTCATCAAATAATAACCATACTATTAATAAGTCTCTTGATGAAGATAATAATGATGAAGTTGAATTTTGCAAAGACGATATGTTTAGTCTTACAAAAGTAATAAAATGTACAAACATTCTGAAAGAAACGATGCCTATAGGGGAAAAGATCTAACTAAAAAAAGAAAAAGAAATTCTAAAGGGGAAGGAAAATTTTTTAGAAAAAAAAAGAATTGATAGAAAAATTAAACACAACAAAGGGCAAGAGTATGTTTCCATTAATGGGAAAGGGGTAAAGGCAAGATCTTTGAAAGTACACTAAAAATGTGTAGAATGCAATGTAAAACAAAATTAGAAGAACGAAAGGAACATAAAATTATTCAAGAAATTATATTTGATGAGTATTGGGCCTTAGGAAACAGAGATCGCGGAGTAGCATATGTAGCTGGCCTGATAGACTCAAAACAACCCAAAACTACTAGGAAAAGAGTTGACGAACCAGAAAAACAAAAAAAGAAGAGATGTTATACTTTTGACTTGCAACAGTGACTGCCTACTCCTTATCTGAATACATCTGTAGCATTTTATAAGCGCCAATTATGGATTTACAATTTAACAATGAATGAAATTAGTCAAGGATCTGTAAACTGCTATATGTGGCATGAGGCAGAAGGAGGAAGAGGTGCCAATTAAATTGCCACCTGTATTTATAGAGAAATGATGTCACTTCCACCCGAGGTTAAACATGTTATATTATATTCTGATACTTGCGGTGGGCAAAATCGGAACTCCCATGTAATTGCTATGTTTCTAAAAATTATGCAAGATAATGAAAATCTTGAACTTATTGATCATAAGTTTATGGTGAGTGGCCATAGTCATTTAGAATGTGATGTTGTACATGGAATAATATAAAAGAAAAAAAGAAACTTGAAATCCCTATTTATCACCCTCACGACTGGTACCAACTTGTCCGTTCTGCTGGGAAAAAATAAAATTCAATGTGACTGAACTGACTCATCCTGATTTTATGGACTTTGCAGATTTATTAAACCAAAGTCTACAACTTCGTAAGAAAGATACAGACGGTGAATTATTTAGTTGGCTCAAAGCTAAATGGTTCTGATACAGCAAAGACTATGGTATTGTTCAATTTAAAAATACACTTAGTGAAACAGTACGCTTTAAAACCTTGAGTTTTAATCGCAGAAGACAACAGCATGTTATTCCTCAACCAAAGTGTTGTTACCAGTCTTCGTTACCAATTGCTAATGAAAAGAAAAAGGATTTAATGGGCCTCCTCCCACTTATTCCAGAAGATTTCCGCAAATTTTATTTAGATCTGAAGAGTAGCACAACCTTGAAAGATACATTACCAGATATTGAGGAACACTGTGAAGAGTCATAATAGTTCAACAAATAACACTGAACCACATTCAAAAATTACTAAAATGCCACTACGTTAATTTCACAATAACATAAAAATATTTGTCTTACCTTTCTTTAAACTATATAGCTAGACAATGTTGGATTTTTTACAGTTATAAAAAATCTATGAACATTCATAAAAATGATGTATAAAAACACATTATAAACTCAGTGCAAATCATATTTTGGCAGATGATTCTTTAATTTGTATATCTGTCCTGTTAATTTTTCCTGTTACTATTTTTTCCTATAGTAAGTTTATTAAGTAAAATATACTGTATGTTTAAAAAAAATTTATTGTTTTTTATAAACACTTGTATGTTAATAAATGTTTACTATTTAAATTTTAAATTAGTACTAGTAAAAGTTTTGTAATTCGTTTTATTAAAGTAAGCTGATACTGTAAGTATTTCTGCAATCATTTTGTGTACAGAACGGAAAATAATGTTCCGTTAAAAAGTTTTTTTTTTAATTTTTTTAAAATTTTCAATTATATTGGGTGTTTTGATTTTTAGTATCACTAATGGTAGTTTAACATAAAAATTAGTTTTAAGTTTAAATTTTTGTTATGTTTGAATTGGTAACTAATTGCTTTCTCGAAAATGAAATATTATATGCTTGGTGCTAATAGTATAAGTAAAGATGATTTGTTGATCAAGATAGTACAAGTCATGGAATTTCTAAATAAATTATAATTACATAATTTTGTTAATACTATCACAAAATAGTCTACAAATGTAGAAAACTAATGAATTTAGTTAAAAATTTAACACAAAATTGAAATTTTAGTTTAAAAAAAAACGATTCCTGAAAAATTGTGTTTTTTTACTTATACTGTTTTTACCTAACACTCTAGAATATTTCTAAAAGTATGCCTAAGTATAATTTCGAAAGGAGGCCCCTTTAGAAATACTGTTGATCACTTTCCTGATTCTTTAAGCGAGTAGGGTTGGATATTATTTGATTGGAAAACTATTTTGAAGAAATTAAATTGCCAGTTCCTTTCCATTAGTCTTCTTTATTATGATTGGTAAACAAATTAAAGGCCCTGTCAAATATTTAAGGTATGCGTCTGTTGTTTATTGCTATTTGTGTTTGGTTTTGATAAGATTTTTTGGAGTCCGTCAGCGGTTGGAACAATTCAATCTGAAATACTTCATCAATTCACTACTGGTCAGATAAATATATCTCCTGGAAGTTATCTAGGCCGGATAATTAAATTTTGATCTTTAGATTTTCTCGGCTTTGGGTTCGTTTTATTGTCGACACAAGGTTGAATCTGTGGCGTTCCAGTTTCCGTAGCTGGTTTTGACGCATTTTATTGGCCACGCCCGCGTGAAAACCAATTCCTCTATCTGTCAGTGTTATCTGCATTTCTTTTTCAGTAATGTGCGTGACACATAATATACTGATTCCTTTCAAAATTAGTAATGAAGAGTATTTTATTCGTATTAAGAAAGAGAGAGTGGGGTTAATGTACAAGTAAAATTAAGATATTTAAAAATTTTACAATTTATTTATCATAGATTTCATAGATAGGGTCAAATTCGGGTCAACTAACCAAACATTTAACAAGATTTAATGCAACTGAAACTAAAGAAAATTAATACTTTATGTGGACTTCTTTCTTTTATTACTTTATTTATTTATTTACTCTTGTCTTTATTTTGGCATAGACTTTCACACAATACTCAGATACATACTCAGGTTTTTTTACCAACAAAAAACAATGAACACTTGCCGAAATAAAATTTTGAAAACTTGCAAGTATAGCTAAGCAGCCAGCTAGGTATTAATCGCAATTATGGTATTAATAGAAAAAAAACTAAACCAACAAACCACCATCAATTGTATTCCGTGTAAAAGTTATTCCATTCAATTGCCACATTACTTTCAATTGTTTGATTACATTTTCGAATCGATTCACTTAACAGTAATGGCTTTAAAATATTTCCTGTGTCCTAATTGTATACATACCTTCAATAAAGTGAATCATTTAAAACTCGCAGGGAGTCCTCTTAGGGTTGCCAATACAACCGGAGTATTACCTCATGTAATAATTTTAGATAAATTGTATTTTAAAACTAAATTCAAAATTAATTTCAAAGATTTTTAACAGATTATTTAGTATAAGCTAAAATTAATTAAATGTTAAGTATTGCCCAGAACAAGTAAACACATTATGTTTTAATCAAACATACAAAGACATAATGTTTGCTTATTTGGAAATGCAATTGTTTCAACATAATTTACATATTGGGAGGACATACATATATTGATTCAAAGCACACTTCTGGTTACGAGATTGTTTTGTGAAATAAATTAATCAACCAAGTCGTCTAATTAAATTATAATTTATTTCTCACTATTTGGAACGAAGCCAATTACAACAATAGACATTATTTAAAATGTAATACTTCTAAGTTTCTGCTAC
This sequence comes from Philaenus spumarius, assembly GCA_018207615.1. Taxonomy (NCBI): domain Eukaryota; kingdom Metazoa; phylum Arthropoda; class Insecta; order Hemiptera; family Aphrophoridae; genus Philaenus; species Philaenus spumarius. Next base: position 70,809 of record JAGFPH010006302.1, read on the forward strand.
TCTAAGAATGGTTATATAGTATAAAATAGCAAATTATAATTATAATTAGGCATAAAGATAAATAATAAAAACAGTATTAATTATGTATAAATACTTCTTTAAAGACATCTGTAATTGAAGTAGGCTACAAATTGTAAGCGGTGACAGGTGTAAAAAACTAAAATAAAAAAATCTAACTTACATTCATTTTCGAAATTAATCAATTTATAAAATAATGTTCACAATTAGGCATTTATTTTTAAAGTAAAGTAAAACTGTTTCTGTATATATAACAAAAAAGGAAGATGATTATAAATTAAAAAAAAAAATACGAGTTTCAAATCTAGTCATAATTAGATTATATACCCATACATAGAAAGCACATCAACGTAATAATAAATATATATATATATATAAGCCAAATAATACCACTCACTCTCTCACTGACTCATCACGAAATCTCAAAAACTACTGAATGGATTGGAACGAAATTTGGTATGTAGCTTCCTCTATTGTCATAGGTGCTCGGTAAGAAAGTATTTTAAAAAAATCAAAATTGTAGGGGGTTTGGGGATGTTACTAAAAATCCCCATAAAAATACATAGTATAATATATTTATTGATATATTTTTTTGGTTAGTATACATTTAACTTTGATTTCTCTATCGATCCATGTAAATCCGGATCGGGGCATCTATGTATATATTTTGCAGTCCCGATCTATATATTTATCATCATATCAAAGGAACGCTTTGTCTAAACACGGTGAAATCTCAAAAAATATATACTATTTATGAGGTAGATATTCCAATTAAACAAGATATTGTACGGTTAAGTATCTTACGAAATTTTTTGAATTGTTTAAAATATTGGTAAATTGGAATTTTTATTTTGTTGCCTACAGACTGATCACGATTTCTTAAAATGTATATATCCTTGAAACAAGAAACCTGGCACAAATAACTGTACCTTTTCCTTCCCTCACTTTAACTTTCCTATTCACTGACCACAAGGTACTGGTGCATCAGTTGGGCTTATCATTTTGATGTTCTCATTCCTCTAAACCCTTCTATGCCTGATACTCCCGTTCCCTCTTATATTGGGGAGGATAATGTTGGGGAAATTGGGCAGCTTTCAGGCAATGCTCTCCAAAACTCTCAGTCTCAGTCGACAGAACAGTTTTTGTCATCTGTACTTGAGTTAGATCATTGTTCCACTGTTCAAACCACACAGAAACGTGGGAAATATCGGCATAAACGTTTTTCTAATACTAATCGTGCTAAAGCACATAGGGAGTCTGTCAAAAAATACAATGCAAAAAATTCTGCCGTAAATCGCGAGGCTGTCACCGATTATCACAAAGACAAAACAGTTGAACTAGGTCCTATGATGACATGAAAATGGTGTACAACTATGAACTGGTATAAATTACATGGTTTAGAACCTACGATTCATATCCTTATGACACACAAAATTACCATCATTTGTCACATTTATTTCACCAAAATAATTATGCAATAGGGAAGCATTGCCGGGTCAGCTAATATTGTCATACAATAACTAACTTGTCTTCCCGCTCCATTACTAATTATTTTTTAATGTGTATATTGTTGTTGGCAATCTTTCCTTCATATTTATTTTGTTGATAATAATCTTTACTTAGTTGTCACAATTAATTAATAACATTTTAGTTATTACCGGATACGAAAAGAAAATACTTAGTAAATAATATTGTTAGTGAACGTTTTGCGTGTGCGTGAGTGTGTAACTATGTATGGGTGCCGTGCTTGTAATAATTATTTATTATTATTTTTAAGTAATGTATTGTTAGCTTTATGCTAAAATTTGCTTGTAACCCATATAGCTAGAGATATTACGGTAAGAAGATCTTTAGTCCACCAACCGACAGACGGTTAGTAAAAAAATAAAAAAAAACACGTCTGTTTACAATACCACAATATTTACTATAAACCAAATGTTCCGGTAATTTTGCCTAATAAATGTACATAGGTGAAATATTGTGAGATGGAATTGAAGTATGTGTGAGATAGCGATATTAGTGGAGTAGCACCAGCAGGTATCTGAGTAGGATCCTATATTTTAAAAATGTCCGAAAATACAGTTACTGCTATTTTACCGAGAAGTGGTTCAACCTTAAACTTAATCGTAACCAGACGAACCTACTAATAACTGACTCACCACTGTATCCTTAGATTTACATATAGGCCTACTATTGTCAGATTTTACTTAACAGTACATAAAATAAACGATAAGAAAAATGTAACATTTAAGTGGAATCACAGTTAATCACTCGAGTAGAATCATAGAATTTTTAGCGTAAAATAACTGTACTGAATTAACTGTCCTATGAGATGGGCATTAATATGGATAAACTGTGAAATTTTTAGTGAAATCGGTGAAACAGTTTTTGAGTCTATAAAGGACAAAATCACAAACATTAATTTTTGTATAGGGAGATTGAAACAACGATCGATGCACTTTTTCTGGTTTTTATATTCATTTTCAGGAACAGTACGGTTGTGTAAGCACAATTATTAAAACATTCCCTAAAAGACTTGCATTTTGCCATAAACAAATCTCTTGCCAATGGAAAGGGTAAAAGTTAAAACCTTTTTTAATTCTTCAAAGTAGTGTTTAGTCGCCGCAGTGAAAGGGTTTGATTTGTTCAATGGTAGAGCTTAGCTTACCACAACGTGTAGCAAAGCCTAACTCCGGCATAAAATACACATTCGTGAATCATTTTGTACTGGAAAACAGAAATGGAAATTGCAAATGAATATTGCCTATGAATAAATAAATTATTCATAACATTCACTAAAAAAAAACCTTTATAAAGAAAAATCTAAATTTGATAATTGGCTAAAACATGTTGTTTATTTTTTCTGGGTAAATCTGCAGGACAGTAAAACTAAATATTAGAATATTTCTCATAGTTTTCAACTTGTAGATTTATAACTAATTATTGAAGATTAAATGTTAATTAAATCACTTGCACTAAATTTAAACAGTTATGGAACAAAACCAGTATTGTTTTGCTTTTTTATACTTCTGTTTGTCACAACCTCGTAAGGAGTTTTTATTTTAGAGTAAATCACAGTTTACTCAGTTTAAGTGCAGGACCAGATGGAATATTCCCAGCTCTTCTCCAGAGGGGCGGAGATAAGCTGGTGCCATGGCTAATAAAAGTATTCAGGGCATCTCTTGCTCTAGGACACATACCTAGGTCATGGAGATTAGCGAAAGTAGTTTACATCCCTAAACCAGGGAAAGGAACTTATAGCAATCCAAAAGACTCTCGACCTATTAGTTTAACATCATTCCTACTTAAAACGTTGGAAAGACTGATAGATAGATACATACGGGATGGAGCAGTGGCTGCAAATCCTTTTCATAAAAATCAACATGCATACATTGCAGGCAAATCTGTCGAAACAGCACTCCACCAACTGGTAGCCAGGGTGGAAAAGGTGCTGGAGCAGAAAGAACTTGCAATGAGAGTTTTTGTGGACATCGAAGGGGCGTTTAACAATACCTCCTTCAAATCCATGACAGACGCTTTAATCAAGCGGGGGGTAGAACACACTATCACCCGCTGGATAAAAGTTTATCTCGAAAATAGAATGGCGATCTCACAATTAAACAGTAGTGAAATTAGAATTGAGGTTGCGCGTGGATGCCCCCCAGGGGGAGTTCTTTCACCTCTCTTATGGTCTATGGTAGTGGATGATCTGCTTGTGGGACTAAATGACAGAGGAGTTTATACCCAAGGTTATGCGGACGACATATGCATTGTGGGAATAGGCAAATTCCCAGGGACTGTATCTGACATCGTCCAAAGCTCACTCAAATGGTTGGAACGCTGGTGTGAGAAAATGGGTCTGGCTGTAAACCCAGGGAAAACAGATCTCATTCTCAATACTAGGAAACGTCGGACGGATGGTCTGTACATGCCCAGTCTACTGGGACAAAGACTTACAAGCTCCGAAACAACTAAATACTTAGGTGTCACCCTAGACACAAAGCTGATCTGGAGTGAACACATAAGAAGAAAGGCAGCAAAAGCGTGTAACGCTTTCTGGGCATGCAGGAGAGCGATTGGAAGCTCATGGGGGCTTCGGCCCCAGATGATGAACTGGCTCTATGTTACTATAATAAGACCGTCTCTAACTTTTGCCTCTTTAGTCTGGTGGCCTGCTACTAGGAAGGAATGGGCAAAAAGAGAACTTAATAAAGTACAGCGGATGGCCTGCCTTGGAATCACGGGGGCCATGAGAACGACCCCCACAGCGGCCATGGAAATCCTGTTGCTCCCACCTCTGGACCTCATGGTACAGGGGGAGGCTAGTAAGGCCGCAATGAGATTGAACACAGGAGGGGGTTGGTCAACATCTCTTGCAAGAAATGGACACGGTGAGTGTCTGAACAAGATGCTGGAGTGGGATCCGATGCTGCAAGCCGGTACGGATTACATGACT
>JAGFPH010006303.1:0-55989 GCA_018207615.1 Philaenus spumarius
CACAGAGCATTGCGTGCTTCGCACGCCAATTTTAAGCCTATTTGCTATGGACGCACATGTGCGTCCGCTTTAAAATTTAGTGATTATTACGTAGAAAGGTTCAAAAATAAAAAATAAAGTAATTTCTACACATTTAGACTATAAATATAAAAAAATAAAAGGTCAGCTCCTAGCACAGGAAATACGAAATTTGCGTAGCAGTGAACATGTTAAGGAGTACCCTCCATCACTCCTTCGGCAAAAGCAGTTGAGGGATATTTTTAATCTCCCCAAGAAAACTTTTAAAATTTGGGAAGCCAATTTGGCTGGTCAGGTGAAATATTAACCTATAGCATTGAGTCTGTACCTTTACACCGTCAGTGAATACACAAAGGCCTATAACACTCCTAGAGGCCGCACCAAGTAGTGACCCAGCAGCTCATGCTTGCACTCGTGTAAAAAATAAAATTAGTATATGTAAAATCAAACGGCACAAAAGATTTAAAACATATTTCAGTGCTAATCTCTTTAAAAAAATACCTGACTATAATTAATAATATACATACTTTCCAGTCCCTGGGGGCTAGGAGGGGGGGGGCGTGGGCGACCATGCAAAAACGGATATTAAATTATGTCTTCTTTGATTTTGTGAAAGGTGGGTTTTTCAATAAAATGCATAGTTTCCGTAATAGTGGCAAGAAAACTGAAAAAGTGCTAAAATTTCGCTATTTTTGGCGAATATCTCCGAACGCTCTAGGAAATTTTGGTTGCAAACTTCAAATTCTGATTCAGCACCCCAAAACAACACATAGAAGCGCAGAGTAACCGACTATTTTAATTTTGTCCACGAGAGAGGATTTTTCGCTACAGTTTTACTGGGCTGTGGGTTTGAATCTACACTTGATTCCACGTTCACCGTGCAGTACAGGTCTTACGGGAGAATAGACTTGCTACTACCATTACAGCGAACATCACGTTTATTGTCATGCGGGTAGCGTCAGCTGACCGAGCGTAGCATGGGAGTTGATGTTTTTTAGTTGGTTATTATCGCTGAGACTGTCGTAAGGATAACATGGCTTATGGGCGCTCTGTACTGCACGGTGAACGTAAAATCGGGTGTAGTTCGGTTTACTTCCACCACGCTGCGCTGCTTCTCCGCCTTCATTAGAGCAATCATTTTGTAGCTCGACAAAGAATCGAACCACAGACTTTAGTCGTTCAAGTAATCGCATTACCAGTAATCGATTACGCTTTCCAACCTACAACAATTCCTATATAACTATTTATTGTAAACATATGATTTACCGTTAGCGATACATTATCAAGGTAAAGGAGAGGCTCGCTTTATAATTAACAAGTTGGCATATTCAAATCACAAGGCCTCCTTGCAATAAAATAGTTATCATAATGACTCCGGTCTGCATTCTCAACTAAAAATAGTACGATTGTCCTTGGATCGTTACGTGAGCGCCTATCCCTCGACCTTCCCCTTGAGGGGGCCCTTTCCCCTGCCTCCTATTTCCTGGTGATCTGATAACACCCGGATATTTAAACTCAAGGAGACGTTCCACGCTCAATGAAAGGCGTTACGTCATTGAAGACCATACTTAAATCCGTTACAACAGAGTGCACTGTCTGCAGTCAGCTTTAGTTTGTGCACATTTTGTATTTAATTTGTATCTATTCGACACTTTTATCTATTCGACATTTTTATCTATTCGACACTTTTATCTATTCGACATTTTTATCTATTCCACATTTTTATCTATTCGACATTTTTTCTATTCGACACTTTTATCTATTCGACACTTTTATCTATTCGACATTTTTATCTATTCGACACTTTTATCTATTCGACATTATTATTTATTTTTAAATAAAATTTTTATGTCATAATAGTTGTATTGTTGATTTATCTTAAATTTGTTTTCGAATAATTATGTATGAATGTATACAGCGTGTTTTTTTAAGTGTATACCATTGAGATCACAGAAAAAATTATTGATTTCATTGTAAAGTTCGAATGGGAGTCTTGACCTTAGTTAATGTAAGCAAAAAAAATACATTTTTTAAATTTTCAAATTTTTTTCAAATTTGGAGGCTAATTTTAAAATTTCTTATAGAAATACCAATTTTGTCGTAGCAATTGGTGAGCAAAGCGATCAGTTGGCGGAACCCTCTAATAATATACAAAATAATATTAAATTATTAATTAATAAAGGAGATAATAATATATAGCACTTTTTGGTAAATAAAGATGTACTCAGAAGCCAATCAAAATGATTGGGAGAGAAAAGGTGTCGACTGCAACCATCGTTGTTTAGTGAAGCGTTAACAATCGGTGAAGAGATATATAATGTATTAATAATGTTTGTGCAATATGATGCAGCAGTCTTGAAATGTAACTACTTCTTATTTTGTTTTTATGTTTTGTCATTAATAGATTGTATCACTTCAGTGAACTACGACGTACGCAGTAGTATTTTCTATATTAACTGTCTCGACGAACTCTTTTCGTCCATTTTTTTCATTTTTTATTTACATAAATATTGTTGCACATTTTAGCGAAAGTCGAAAGCTAAAGATCGGCTAACTATTTCCATCCTTTGAGTTGGAATAGAGTCAACCACAGTTTCCTATAGTTCCGCCGTCTTACCATATGTAAAACTGTTCCGCGACATTTTTGGATAGTTTCGTGTACTCGGGCGGTGTTTGGGTGTTTTGAAGGATGTTCTTGAATGTGTGTGTGTGTCCGATAGTGTAAATGTGTTTATATATAGTGTAGCCTAATTTACTTTTAGTTTTATTTTACTTAGAAGGTAAATGTATATATTTTCAGTTTTCTCAGTTTTGTACTTTATGTTTAGTAATAATTATTTTATAGTTTTTCGTTTGTTTATTAATGTTTGTTACTAGTGCGCACTTCGATGTATTTTGTAATTCGAGATTAAGTGGAAGAGAGGTCCCAAAATCCTAACTTCGCCTCAAAAATAAAGATTATTATGTAAGTCTGGGTACGCTAAGCAGTCTTTTGATTAACACTTTCGTTAACAAAACACTTAACTAACACTTTGATAACAGCTAAGGAATTCGTTTCTATTGCATGTCCGACACGCCCTTTGTTGTTTGTTTAGATGTTCATTCCACTATATACGCACACATATTTAAAATATATACTATATGTTACACAAGCTTGTAATATTTGTAAAAACACAGGACCGTAAACACAATCCATAACAACTTGTGCTCCAATAAACTTATTGCATTACTATTTGATGTCCCGCTGAGCAGAATTTGCTGCACAATTTGCATATGACGTATCAGCTGATTTTATTCACATGTTACTGTGAATAATTTACTGCATAATAAAAAGGATATAAATACATTTACATCTCACAATTATATAAAGTTATCACTCCATTAGCGAAAATACTCTGGTCCTATTGCACATGCGTTAGTATCTAGTTCACCGCTACCCGCACCATCCGCTCCCGACCAAGTGCCTCTGTCCTAATCAATCATTTCCGTGAAAATATGGTATACAATAATCTGTTTGAATTTGCTTCGCCGCGAGTCGTCACGAAGATTGGTGAATGAAGCAAACAGGAGGTGGAACCCTGAAGTTAATTATAAAATTATCTATATTGTGGCGCCCAAAGTAGAAACCAAAGTGGCGCCCAACTTTTTTATCGGGAACCCATTTTTTTGTGTTTTCTGATTTCACACAACATTTCGAAACGTTTCTTATAATTCTTTGAATTTTTCAATTAAGAGTGACAGTCTCTTATACAGTTTCAAACCTGTCACGATTGGTGCATTCTCCGAACTATTGTTAAGTCGAGTTAGACATTTTCTTAGGCTCTGCCTAGACAATATAAATAGCGTTATTAGTCCTGATGAGGCTGACCAGGGAAAGTGAAATTTCGTTATACATATTCCGAAACTAGAAACTTCGTCGAGTCTAAAAAAGCAAATCAGAACAGTAGTTGAGAAATATTATAGAGATTACTAGAGAAAGAAAACTTAGATTACTAAAAAAAGAAATTCAGGTTAATGTTCGCCCATTTTGGCAAAGTTTGAACTAAACTAAAGACATTGCACCTCGTCACTGGCACCAGAAAGGCTGATAAAAGCCATTGCTAACAAAACATAAATTAAATTAAGATACAAATTAAACGTTCCGAATGTTGTAACGTTATAAAAGCAACCAATATTGCAAACACATTTTCCACAGGGTACAAAGTATATATAGCAGACTGTCTAGTAGTTCATATTCATCTAAAATGTTCAACTACCAATTATAAATATAAGTTGTTTACAGCGCCGAGGTAAATTCCACAACGTGTACAATATTTAACCTTGACAAATTGCACAATTAATTTCAATAATTAATATAAGTATGACATGAACTAATTAAGAAACGATTCGAGAATTATTTAACAGCTATTTAGGTGTTTATTAATGTTCTTATCTTGAAATGTGTAAGTTTTTTTTTCTAGTCTATAAAACATTGTTTTATTCTGACTCAAATGAAGAGACTTCATTTAACCCTCCGCATGCAAGCTCCGCGGACTGTCAGTCCGCTCTTTGGTGTCTTTTTGTGCCAGTCATGTACATACTTAACAAAGAGTTTAGTAACTTAACACTTTCCCCACTAACCAAGTGGACAATTTAGCAAGGTTAGCTTGTTGTTTGTAGCAGTCTATCTTTGACCTCAAGCTTCAAGTCTTTTGCGAACTCACGCTCAGTGCGCGTGGACAATGTTGACATTAACGCTTTTTTTCGTTTCTATAGGTCAAAACATAAACGAGTTATTTACAAAAATTGAAAACATAATTTCTTGGCAATGTCTACAACAATACCATAAAGAGCAATAGATTTTGTTTTAGCCTAATTTTTAAAACTATAAACAATATTTAAAAAATGTTAATTTTGGCTAATTTTGGGTGTTGTAAACAATTACCAAGAAATAATGTTTTCAGTTATTTCCTCGATAAGTTGGTTATCCTTTGACCGATACAAAAACTACAGAAACTACAGAAACCCGTTTTGTTTGTAGTAAGAAAAAAAAAATTTTCTCTTGTACAGTTTTTGTAAAGGTAATAGTTTTCAAGATAGTCCACGTTATAAATTAGTAACGGGCACCGCTTTAAAAATTATGAACATACATTCTTGGTGTTTCGTTCACTAGTAAATCGTGAAGTACAAAATACTTATATCAAATTTGAACCCAATGTCTTATCTATTTCTGGAGTTACAGTGAGTTTTTGTAAAAAAAATTGCGGCTAAACTAAATTAGTTCGAAAAAATTAATGAATTTGTTTTGTTTATTTTAATGTATACAATACAATCCAGTACAGGGTTTTTGTGTCACCCTTTATACAAATGAAACACTGCTATCGCAATCGGTGTCCGGAGAGTTCCCCACACTGACACTTCCAAACACTGCAGAAAATACTGACACTTCCCCACAACCCTTTGACGTGGCTACCTGTTTAATGACTCAGAAATAATCTCGACTGACAGTTCCCCACACTGACACTTCCAAACACTGCAGAAAATACTGACACTTCCCCACAACCCTTGGACGTGGCTACCTGTTTAATGACTCAGAAATAATCTCGACTGACATTTCCACACACACCTCCCCCCCTCCCCCAAGGAACTAGCCTTCATTAAACGGTGGAGTGTTAATGTAAGCCTATTCTTTTGCCAGTTAGCATTGTAGGTTACAGGGTGTTGGCGTACGTTTACTATTCGACCCTATCCTAATATTTTTGCAGACAACGAAGTTGTTTTACGTTCTACTGTTAAATGTTGGATACAGGTAAACATACTGTGACTAAATACTATAGGTTCGAACCTTTTAGGTTTTTTTTTATTATTCTTGCATTTCTGTTGCCATAGGAGTATTATGTTAAGGTGCATTGTCACTGGTGCGGCTGTAACGATGATCGCTGAAGCCTATAGCCTTAGGGGAGTGGGGATGTGTGTGGAACTGTCTGTCGAGATTATTTTTCAGTCACTAAACAGGTAGCCGCGTCCAAGGGCTGTGGGGAAGTGTCAGTATTTTGGGCAGTGTATGGAAGTGTCAGTGTGGGGAACCGTCATGTAATCTCGCAATCGAGAGGATTCGTTAGATAGTTGTGCATTATTTATCATACACTGTATTAGAGCACAGTTATAATACACTAATTATGTACATGATGTGCAATTCATCTACCTAAACACGTATTTACAACAAAAAATACACAACGCACACACTCAATGCTCTGATAGGATAAAAACTTGAAAGTATTTAATGCGTACTCACAGTCCGTTCACTGCTACGCAAATTTCGTATTTCGTAGGAGTTGACATTTTATTTTTTTTTATATTTATAGCCTAAATGAGTAGAAATAACTTAATTTTTTATTTTGAACCTTTCAACATAATAATCACTAATATTTTAAAGCGGACGCACGTGTGCGTCCATAGCACATGGGCATAAAATTGGCGTGCGAAGCACGCATGCACTGTGCATTGAACATTCTCACAATACGTGGGTTGGCGTACGAAGTACGCATTGCGCTATGCGTCGGCCGCTTCTCATAGTGTTCAGTGTCAAGCTCACATGTGCGTCCTTAGCAGTGAACGTGTTAGCTGGTGCTTCTGTTGGCAGCGCTCGTACTGGAAGGTTAAATAAGCTTCATAGTGGTTCATATTCGTTTACGATTTTCAGATACTAAATACTAGTAGTTCTGTGAACAGTAGACCTCGCTCGTTGACCTTATACCTCGGCTCCCCTTCCACAACTCACTCACAGCGGCCACACTGACGTAGCGCAGGAAAGAGCAAGGCAGCAGGTAGCGCTCTCTCTCTCTCCCTCTCCATTAAATTATAAGGTTTTATGAAGATATCTAAAGAATAAACGTATGTAAACATGGTTAAAATACGGAAACTTGGACGATTTTTAACAAATTTTAAGTTTGCGGCCATTTTGTGAGCTTACCGTTAGAAATACGGAAAAAATCAAGAAAACAATTTTGTAGAACATTGAATTTGATACCGTCAAAATGTTATTAGTTTTTCAATTCGCCTTACGGTTAAGCCACAAACTGGCTTTGGAAAAAAAGCTTACACTGAGAGAAACGGTGCGGCCATTTTTATTTAATTTAAGGGTTTGAACATGAAAAATGGGAACAACCGTATATATACATCGCTCGGCCTAGGAATAAAGAACATTCAGTCCAAAAATCTTGACAGTCGGTCAAGGCATTTGGCCGTAATCGTGAGACAGACAGACAGACGAAATGCCGAACGGTCGAGTCAAAACGGAGACCTCGCTTACGCTCGGTCAATTACCTATACTAGTAAAAATCACAGGCAGATTAATTAGATGCACATCAGAAATACATCATTTAAAAAAATAGTATTTAAAAACAACAGACTTTATTTAGGCAAACCTAACTATGCTGACGGTGATTATTAAGAAGGTAAATGTGTACAATAATATTGATTATAAAACTGTAGTCCGATTTGTTAAAACATTTAATTTATTTACGTTATTGTAATAATATTTAAAGAAAGATCAAAATATTATCTTTTAATTGCTTTCTATTTTATATTGATTGATTACACTGATTTAAATAAAAATCCCGAACCACAAAACAAGGAACAAAAACATTAACTAAACAACTAAATTGTAAGTTATGTTTAATACGTTACCCTTATGTACATTTCGATGACATGGTCATCATCCTCAGAGGGTTTTAACACTACTAAATTTTACAGGCAATATTACAGGGCTATGTACATAAGGGTAACGTATTAAACATAACTTACAATTTAGTTGTTTAGTTAATGTTTTTGTTTCTTGTTTTGTGGTTCGAGGTTTTTATTTAAATCAGTGTGATTTTGTCACCACAGTGCTCTTTTATTTGTTTTATTGATTGATTAAATGATTTAAATGTTATTAATATTATAGTGAAACAATTAATAATCGAATATGTTCATATGTTATAAGAATATGTACGAATGTTTCCGAAGTTAAACAAATAGGTATTTCTTATTTAAATTTGTATAAACGAATATTTCGATAATTTATATACAGTTTATAACCTCAAAGCATATATTGTAACGTATTATAACATACATTAGTTCTATAACTCAGATATATATACATAATTAATTTGCTAGGTCTATATCTATATCTATATACATAATTAATTTGCTAGGGGTTATTTTGTGAGTAGAACTCCTCCTAGAGTTTTTAACCGATTTTGATGTTTTTGATGTCATTTTACAGAGCTCACTCTGAAGTTGTGCTTCCCTTAAAATGAGCTCAATGTATGTTAAGGGCTTCGCCCCAGTGGCCCTCAGAGTTGCCATGTTAATCTTATGGAAGGTCAATCTTAAGGAAGAAGAAGAAAGATTTCTTTTGATTTTATCAGGGGCACAAAAAACAGCTGTTCGTATGAAAAGCTTAAAACAGCTGATTTTGATCAACAGCTGATTTTGATCAACAACTGATTTGGATCAAAAACTGAATATAATTTTAGGTTAGGTAAATCAAGCAATAGCGAAGCATTGCCCGGTCCACTAGTTTAAAAAAATCAACTTCATAAGAAATTATGATTGAAGTTGTAAACATAACCCAAATACAATCTACACTACGTTTGTTTAAGTATTACAGATGATGGGTGAAATCACCTGTTATATTATCACGTTATATTATCACGTTATAACTCACGTAGTACGGACGTACACTCGTTTTTATAGGAGTTGATTGCATGCTATTTTCCTAAAGTTTTAATCTGTCAGAGTTAAACCGACATCCTTTCTCTTTCTTTATTGAATCAGATCGATCAAAAATCTACAACATTTTAGACCAATAATAGGTTTATATATATTTTTGTTTTATTTCAATCATTGTTTTTGATAGATTTTGCACGCACTAGCGATTAAAATGTTGCCGACCTCAATGTCGATCTCTTGCAATTATTATTCAAGTTTAAACTTAAAGTTCTTCAAACATTGGCTATTTACTGATTATAGTTTTTTAGTTTTTAAATTTATTTATTTTTTCCTTGCGTTTAAATTTGTACAAAAAATTACCCATACGAAACGTAAAAATACTTTTTTTGCCGCCATTTTGAAATGGTTGAAGTAATTTCAAAATGGAAATACAAAAAATGTTTGGCTTCAAAATCCCTTCAAATTGATACCCAACTCGATCTACATTGCCGTATGAAGTTTTTTTTTTATATAAGATTTTCAATTCCCCGAAATTCAACATTTTTTAAATGTTGTAAAACTTGTGGTAAGTGCCCAAACCCGATCTTGTTTGAAAGGGATTTGTTTGCACAGTAGCAATGTTTAGTAAAATATTGAGTTCTTAGAATTGACCCTGTTAACGATAGTAAATAAGTAAGGAAAAATACTTGAACCAAAACCTTTAACTTTTAGGGCTGCCACCTTGAAACGCGATAGGTAAAATCTTTTTCATCACACTGTGATTAATGATATTAATAATAAATTTAAAATATTTTTTTCAAAATAACCTATCGTTTCTCAGTAACATTCCTGAAGTACAAAGACAACATAGTTTACGTTTACAGCACTAACTAAATTATTGAGATCAGCTGATTTTAATATCTATAGCGATACAAATAAAAACCTTCCATAATTCTAAGAATGTATAGTCTTTGATTTTTTAAGGAAAAGTTTATCTTGTCTTCGCTGTTTTATTCTGTCCTTATGTTATCATTTTGATCACAACTGCTCATAAATATTGCTTACAATGACAACAATATATTGTTTAAGTTCACTAAATTAATTGGATCAGCTGATATCAAATCATCGAGTAATAATTGAGACTACTACCGACACTGGTACATGAATAAACGTACTGATGTACTTTTTGAAATAATAAGTTAAAAGTTTATTTAATATTTCTTGTAAATTGTATCAATATGTAGTTTGTATTGTTACTAATTTTTTTTTTAATCTTTATTATATCTAATAAATTAATAAGACGACATTTCAAATCATAATTATTATTGATAGCTCTACTGGTGTTATAATTTTTAACTACTATAGACCGAAAAAACGCTATTTTCAATAGTCACAGCTGATATTGAAAGTGACTATTTCGATACAGTGTATGAAAAATCTTTTTTTTAAAGTGTTTACTTTTAAAATACCTTGAAAATTATGTAATTCTCGAAACACTATGTTTAAATTTGAATGCCCTTCAAAAACGACTCATTTCCCAAAATGTGCTTCTTGGAGCACTAGGATTTGAAAAAATTCTTTGAAACCGACATAGTGGGGTTTAAAATGATTGCTCGTTACATACTGCACGATTTGTCTATTACAAACCCGGATAATACATAGACAGTAAGTGTAAATTGTCAAGTAATTTACTTTCCGATTCCAATTATAAATGTGGATGTTACTTTAATTTTAAATGTAAAATGAACTCCTCAAATATTTAAATATTTTCGGGAAACATCTTGTACATCTGTGTTGTATTTAATTCAATCATTAGAACGATAAAAAATTATAATAGAAACAATACTAAAGCAAAATAATAAACACACCTACATACGTCAACCGTATGCAACAGAAATGGGTTCACCGGGCCCCTTTGCACTCCTACACAAACATGGCCATGAATTCTAATGAAGATGATTCATGTAACAAACATATATAAATTAATTAGATGAAAATAAGTTACCACGTGCACTTTACCTTGAAAAGGTGATGCACAAGGTCGGGTATTTGATATCAGTTGTGTCAATACTTATTATCCGACTCAATTTGCTATGTTAATTTCATTAAATGCAAGAATAGGATGATTCATGCACAAGGTTTGTTTACAGATATATGCTTATTTCATAGCATTGCTGAAATTAATTAATTGTTGTGCAACTGATCAAGGTTGTGGGATATTAAGTAGGCTGTGAAAATTACTTTCTGTGAATATTTTGTGTAAATTTAATTCGAGTAAATCTTTCTTACCTGATTAAAGGACAGTTGAAGTCAATATTACTGTCAAAATCCAAATTATCTTCTAAATCAAATTACTATCAAAATTAAAATTATTTTCTAAATCCAAATTATTAATAATTTTGATTTTGGCAGTAATATTGACTTCAACTATCAAAATTTAGATTTTGACAATAATTTTGATTTTGGCAGTAATTTTGACTTCAACTGTATTTTAATCAGTTAAGAAATATTTACTCTTGTTAAATTTACATAAAATAATCATAGAAAGACATTTTCACAGCCTACTTAATATCCCACAACTTACTTTGATACTGACGAAATTAAAATTATGTCTAATATAAATCAAAATTATTGTCTGAATCAAATGTATTTTCAAAATCAAAATTACCTTCTAAATAATTGTTCTGCCAAGAACATGATTATTTTATAAATCAATGTACCATCAAAATTATTAACTGAATTTAAAAAATTTTCAAAAACGAAATTAGTGTTGGGGTCAAAAGTAATGTTACAAACAAAAATTATTGTCTACACTCAAAGTACTAACGAAATTAAAATAAATTTCTAATAATAAATCAAAATTATTGTCTGAATCAAATGTATTGTCAAAATCTAAATGACTTTAATAATCAAAATTACTGTCTAAACTAAAACTACTGAATAAAAAAAATTATTGTCAAAATCAAACAGTATATACTGTCAAAAAACAATATTAGTGTATCAGAATCAAAAGTGCTGTCAAACTAAAAAGTTAATCTAAATCAATAGTAGTAAATAGTGTTAAAATCAAATTGACTGGCTAAACTAAAATAAAAGTACTGTCAAAATAAAATTTACTCTCTTAATCAAAATCTATTATCAAAGAATAGTCAACCAAAAATATTGTCTAAATCAAAAGGACTAAATCAAAATTATCGTATAAATCAAAATTGGTATAAAAATGTGATTTATTGTCTAATCAAAAGCACTATAAAAATCTAAATTATTTACTACAATTGCGAGTTCTGTAAAAAAAAAGTCGTTTAGAAGGTTGAAGAAAAAGGTTGTTGGGGGTTAGTATGAGAAATATTTCAGAATAAAAATACCTTTAATTCATGCTTTTTTAATGTTATCGCTTTTTGTCTGTAGGTCTATTGAAAAACTGGCAATGGAATAACACACGCAAAAAGCCTACGATAATTGGATTTGAAGATATAACAGTGCAACTTTTACTAAAAACCGCCTTACCAACTACACTCTACACACATGCAATAAAAATAGTCCACCTAAAGGTATGTCAAATTTAAGAAATCACAGTTATGCCCATATGATACTTTCTAGGGGGGAGGGTATGACCGGGGTATGAGGCTTAACACGTTCACTACTAAGGACGCACATGTGAGCTTGACACTGAACACTATGAGAAGCGGCCGACGCACAGTGCATTGCACGCCAACCCCCGTATTGGGAGTATTTTCAGTACACAATGCATTGCGTACTTAGCACACCAACCCCCGTTTGGGAGTATTTTAAATTCACAATGCATTGCGTGCTTCGCACGCCAACCCCCGTACTAGAGAATTTTCAATACACCGAGCATTGCGTGCTTCGCACACCAATTTTAGGCCTATGTGCTATGGACGTAATTAAAAATATTAGTGATTATTACGTAGAAAGGTTCAAAAATGAAGTAATTTCTACTCATTTAGACTATAGATATAAAAAGTAAAAGGCCAGCTCCTAGCAAAGGAAATACGAAATTTGGTAGCAGTGAACGTGTTTACCCTCCCCTCCTTCGGCAAAAGCAGTCCAGGGATACTTTTGACCTCCCCAAGAAAATGTTTAAAATTTGGGATGATAATTTGGCTGTTCAGGTGAAATATTAAACCACACATCTTTGAGTCTGTACCTTTTTCACCGTCAGTGAATACACAAATACCTATAACACTAGTTTAGGTTTATGTAAAATCAAACGGCACATAACATTTAAAAGATATTTTAGTGCTAATCTCTTTAAGGAAAAATACCAGACTATAATTAATAATATAAATATTTTCCAATCCCTGGGAGCTAGGCTGGGGGGTGGCCCCCTCTGCCCATAGATATGCCCATGCTTTCGACTAGGGTTGCGAGTAAGGAACTTGGCTGTTTTAACTTTCGATAAGAAATTGGATCCAGAGACACAAAAACTGTTGCTAGGAATAATTGGCCCAACAAAACACAATTTTCTCGTGTGTACTAGTCGCATGTTTCGTCTTCGTTAGAATGACTCCAGTAAAACAGCAGAATACATAACGTAACCCGGGTAATGTCGGTTTACTTCTTGAAAGCTGTCGTAAAACAAGTTGTAAACCAAGGTGCTGACACGATCTCGACATTCGATTTGTTTTTTATCGCGTGTAATTATGTTTTAAGTTCGAAATTTATGCATAGCTAGTTAATTTACAGTTTTAATACAAACTTATAGTTTTTACTTCCTTTTTATAAAAAACACTTTTATTTCTACCTTAGAAAGTCCTGCACAATAGTTTAACTAAACTTTTTCTTCTTCTCCGTCTAAATGCTTTGACTTTTAATAATAAATGAGCTTCGTTTAGTTATCACTATTTTATATACCAACAACGAACTTCGATACCCTCGCTTTATTACTGAACAAATTGTAGTTCTTCTTCCACAAAATATGAATTGTAATATTTTTAACAACCTTTAACACGGTCCATTTCGATCGCTTTTAAATATCA
Organism: Philaenus spumarius; assembly: GCA_018207615.1. Lineage (NCBI taxonomy): Eukaryota > Metazoa > Arthropoda > Insecta > Hemiptera > Aphrophoridae > Philaenus > Philaenus spumarius. Next base: position 13,695 of record JAGFPH010006303.1, read on the forward strand.
CCACCGTGCCAAGGATATCTTTATATGACAAACGGAGATAAATTTTGGTGTAACCGACCATTTGACCATTTACCTGAAAATGAGGGGTTTATTCAAACAATAAATCTTAAATATAAAATACCATCAAGTGATAACTCATTTTAAAGGGCTTGATAAATGAAGAATAATGGCACAAATCTTAACCATATCGAGAATGGCGGGTTCCTATCTAGTCAAAGTTGAAAACATCTTATTAACACAAATTTTAATTAGGTACGTTACCTTTCATTGGTAATAAAGCTCCTTATCTTAATTCTAAATTTAGATTTAAATGCTCAAAATCACTGGGTGTTATTATCACTGGATTTTTATCAGTAGTTGTGCTTTCAACGTAAAAGACTACTGATGGTGTTTATAGAAACTGCAAGTTTATTCGTTCCTTTTAAGGTTATGCCAAATTCTGTAAATATTTGCTTTAGTACTAGATTTTGAATGACCCTCTGATTATATTAAATAACATGCAGAGAACCATTATTCCTTATCACTGGAACATAGTGTTCGTAACGTAATTAAAATTGTGCCAACATAGGACATTTAAAATTTGACTAGCGCCATTTTCCATAGGGTTAAGATAGATACCACTAATTTGTGTCATTCTTCTTCATTTAGCAAGCCCTTTAAAATTAGGTATCACTTGGTGGGGGGTTTGGATTTAAGATTTTTTTAGTCATATTTAAGATGTTTCGAAGCTCATTTATTTATTTCGATTTGTACCAAAGGAGGGTGGTACTTTTTGGACCCCTTTATATTGTTTGGACGAAACTCGCTATATGTTTTGGGCCGGTGACCTCTCAATATTTACCCCGTATTTCTTTCAGTCATATCTAAGAGCGAAGCCGCGGCTACCCCTGTTAATTCAAAATAAATTATTCTTGGAATATTTAAATTCATTTTCCATACTCTAGTTCTGTGTTTAAACCACGCCATGTTTCTTCTTAACGTATCTACTTAGTGTAGTCTTTGAGTGAAAAATCCAACGTTAGTAGCTAAAGTCGATCCTATAACCATCGAAACTGCGGCTTATTGAAACACCACCTAACCTACTGAGCTACTTTTTTGTTTGGTTAATAAATGGAGGATCATCTTTTTTATATAAATCCTATGCTATTAAACGAGGGAGTTAATAGATAATGACTATTAAGTTAAAGATAATGACAGCAAAAAAATGTACATGCAATATTGCTGTGTTTACTGTGTTGGTATAGGATGCCGGGTTGAATAAACCAATTATTACACATAACTTAAGTATTATCCTTCATCCGATTGTTTTGACAGTTACACCATCCGATAGGGAATCAAAAGGGCTACAAAAAAGGTATCTTGACATTTTTTTGTTAAAATGTACGGTTTTGAGTAATTTATTTTGAAACTCTGATTGGATTCAATCGCTTATTTTTCTTAAGTTATATCATTTGTTAGGTTAAACTTCATGCCAAGTTTGAACACAATCAGTCAAACCATTAGCTAGGTAAGAATTATTTTGTACAAAAAAACCAAATGGCGGATATCTAGAAAACGAAGCGATTTCGGGTCTGTGTTTATATGAACTTTTTTTTCTTATTTTGACCCATAGAACCTTTCCCTAAAGTTTGGCACTTTACTTATGGGACACCTGTATAGGCCCGGCTCAATTCCAAAGCATAGCTTTGAGGTTATAGCTGTTAATCCTGCAATAACTCTTACTATATTTAGGCTTGATTTCACAATTTAATTTGTAATCATAAATTTAATAGTTTAATAAAAGTTAAACGAGCGTAGCTAGGTCACCTGGTACTTCATATTATAAGACATCATCCCTGAAAAATATGATTTCCAAAAATAATTTCTTACAATTTGAAAAAAATAAATTCTGCCTGTACGTGTATTTATTGCTTTCACAAATGAACCACTTTAGTATTTCTAAGAACGACTACAACTTTATAATATCCCCGTGTAATGAGAACATTTGTGTTATTCAGTTTATATTTAGCCATTGAATCTATTGCGCAAAACATCAAGTATTACAAAGGCTTATATCTTCAGAGAACAATCTTATGCCAATAAAATTATTTCCGTCCCATAAACACGTACTGGAGACGTTACAAATATAATCAACTGTTATTGTCTGTATTATTAAAGGAAATAAGCTTTCGCAGCCATCTGCACAAAGGGCTAAAACAGGCAACTCTATTATTATAACGACTTACGACGTACTAGAAGGCTCCACCCCTCAGCTAACCGACCACTACGTACCGGCGGAGAAGCAAATGCAAACAGATTAGTTTCCGAAAGTATTGCTCAAAAACATATTTCCACTTCAGTATCCGACAATATTGCTTAAAAACGTTCACTTCTGTTTTCGAAAGTGTTGCTCAAACAAATTCTTACTGTCTTAGAAAATATTGCTCAAAACCCTATTCTCACTTCTCTTTCCGAAAGTATTGCTCAGAATCATATTCCACTTCAGTATCCGACAGTATTGCTTAAAAACATACTTTCACTTCTGTTTTCGAAAGTATTGCTCAAAAACCTATTTTCACTTCTCTTTCCGAAAGTATTGCTCATAAAAATATTCCACTTCAGTATCCGACAATATTGCTTAAAAACATTCTCTCACTTCTGTTTTCAAAAGTATTGCTCAAAACAATATTCTTACTTCTGTTTTAGAAAGTATTGCTCAGAAACGTATTCCATTTAACTATCCGACAATATTTCTCAAAAACATACTCTCACTTCTGTTTTCGAAAGTATTGCTCAAAACAATATTCTTACTTCTGTCTTAGAAAGTATTGTTCAAAAAACTATTCCTACTCCTGTTTCCGAAAGTATTAAACAAAAACCAATACTCGCTACTGCTTTCGTCACTATTGCTCAAAAACCTACTCTTACTTATGTTTTCGAAAATATTGCTCCACTAGTATTTCCGAAAGTATTGCTCAAAAACATATTCCCGCTTCAGTTTCGGACAGTATTAATTAAAACCTATACTCGCTTCTCTTTCCAAACATATTGCTCAAACCCCTATTCTCACTTCTGTTTCAGAAAGTATTGCTCAAAAACCTATTCCCACTTCAGTTTCCGATATTTAGAATAAGTGATGAAAAATATGTTTACCCTCAAAACTCATCCCTGCCATTTTTTAAAATACTGCAGCTAAATTTTTTAAATACATTGATGTCATAGGCACTGGTTTACTTTATAGAAAAACTACAGCTAATCCAGATTTTAGTGAAAATATTAATAACATTTTCAGGTCTGTTGCCATTTCTTTGTATATACAATTGTATTTATTTGCTGTTAATTTCATATTTGTAATTTTGCACTTAATTTTCAATTTTCTCGCACTTAACGTGTGATCAAGATATTAGATGAAGGAATAGTGCAACAATTTTATTTAATTGTTTTTCAAAAATATTTAAATTAAATTAATCAGCACGTATAAGTAATAGGGGGGTTTAGTTTTGTTTATCTTTCACGGAGTCACTAATTAATGAAAAGTGATCACTCCATATATTTTTCCTTCAGCTTGTAGCTGTTGCAAAGTTTTAGAAAACAACTCGCATTTATAAGGATTGAATATCCAGCACCACATGATCAGTATCAATTTAATAATAAATCTTGTAAATAGAATCATTAATTTTTACGACAGAATTATACAGAAAGTAATCAATTGAGATTAATTTTATAGCCATGTAATTGTTATTACAAGACGAGAATGGCAATTCATTAGTATGAGCAATGCCTAGTGCGCACCTATTGTGGGATGTATTGTAAGAGGCTATCGTCAATTGTTTGAGTAATATTAATTGTGTGGTGATTGCGTGTTTCAAGTAAATCAAAATCGATCTTGCACAATTATAAGCAGCATCCGTCGGGATGTCCAACAGTGGGGTAACATGAATCCGGCCCCAGAGGTAAACGAAGACACAAATTCGGCCTCAAAGCTCTCAGGTTGGGCTGATATCAGTTTGTTTTAGAAAGATTTTACGTTTTTGTGGTTTTAATTCGACGTATCATAAGCCTTTACACATTTTTAAATTTGGCTTAGTGAAGTGAAGGAGTTCAACTCTTTTTCAAAATGCCCCCTCCATTAATAGTAAACAATGCCAGAATCTTTGTAAATTGTATGGACTATTAGAAAACTAGTAAGACCCCGTGAATAATCAAAGGCAGATCAATTATATTATACACATCAGAAATACATCTTTTAAACAAATAGGCCTACTATTTTAAAACAACATACTATCTACATACATATTCATAGCCTGCCTAACTATTCTGAGGAAGATTTTTAACTCGGTAAATGTTTACATTTATAATAGTTGACTGTAGGCCTATTTGTAAAAATGTGTTATTTACATAATACAGTATATTATTATACAGAGTGTCCCTAAAACCCTAAGCGGGCTATACAGAATCGGATTGTATTCATTTTGAAATAAATAAAAAATGTTAAATTTTTTTTGAATTCGGCTTAGTTTAGTCGCAATCCGCCGTTTTTTTTTTTTTTTTTTTACAAAAACTCACTATAACTTCAGAAATAGATGAGATATCGAGTTAAAATTTGGAATAAGTATTTTGCGTGTTAAGATGTACAAGTGTACCAAACACAAAGAATTTATTTTTAGAATTTTCAAAATGGCGGCCGCTACAAATTTTTAAGATAGAATATCTTGAAAACAGTTAACTTTACAAAAATTTACAAGAGACAAAATATATTTATTTTTTAACTTCAGAAAAATGCGTTTTTGTAGTTTCTGTAGGTCAAGGGATAACTGAGCTGTTGACAAAAAACCAAAACTCAATTTCTTGATAATTGTACAGCAACCAAAATTAGCCTAAATCCATCGTTTTCTTTTGGGACCACCACGGTTTTTCATCCACTGATTCCTAAGTAGCTTCCTACATCCAAGCTGTTGAAGTGTGAGGGTGCGCCATTGTGCATAAACCATATGCGTTGTCTGGTAACTAGGCACACATTTTCCATGTAACTGTTTAAGTCGTGTTGAAGAAAATGCAAATACTTAGGCTTAGTGGGCCTACTTTATTTGCAAAAAGAAAATTGCTGCTGAATATACAAAACTGTAGTCGGTGCAGTTTCTTTCGTTGCTATTTTGGTACAATTTTAGCATTTGATACGTTTTTTAGCATTATTGAAGCGTATTATCAGTCGCCATTTTGAAATGGGTAAGAGCCACATTTGAATTTTTAACGCATTTCAGAGCAATGGATTTTATCTTATTTATTAAAACTATTAACTTCATAAAAAAACGATGATTTTAGGCTAATATTGGTTGTTGTAGACAATTACCAAGAAATTACGTTTTTAGTTTTTTGTCAATAACTCGGTTATCCTTTTACCTACAGAAACGAAAAAAAAGCATTCTGTCTGTCGTTAAAACAAAAACATAATTTGCTCTTGTATTTTTTTTTTTTTTTTTAAGTTGACGGTTTTCAAGATATTTTTCGTTAAAAATTTGTAACGACTGCCATTTTGAATATTATAAAAATAAATTATTTGTATTTGGTACACTTGTAAATCTTAACATGCAAAATGCTTATTCCAAATTTGAACTCGATATCTCATCTATTTCTGGAGTTACAGTGAGTTTTTGTAAAAAAAAACACAAAATGCGACTAATTGCGACTAATCTAAGCCGAATTCGAAAAAATGTAAATGAAATTTTTTTGTTTCTTTCAATGAATACAAGCCGATCCTGTACAGCCCGGTAAGGTTTTTAGGGACACCCTGTATCTTAAGAAAGTTAAAAATATTACTTTTTAATTTATTTTTATTTCATTTTGACATATCAAATAGTTTAAATGTTTTAAAAATTATAAAATAGTCAAATTTTGTAAAATTTATAAATAATTTTATAAAACTGTAGGAATATGTATTAAAATTGTTTATTTATATAAATTATTGTATATAAAAATGAAGATAAAAAATTATCTTTTAACTGGTTTTCATTCCATATTGATATGTCCATGGAATATGTTTATGTTATACAAAGATTCACGAATGTTTCCGAAGTAATCGAATGGGTTTTCATCTTTAAATTTTTATAAATGAATATATTGCTGATAAAAGGTTGTACTTACATTTATTTTATAACCTCAAAACAAATATTAGGACGTATTACAGCCTACATTTGTTCTGTAACTCGCATTAAAAGAAACAACTTCACAAGACATTATATTATTGATTGAAGTTGTAAAAATAATCTCAGAGTAAATAAATAGTGGCTACAGCTGTGTGACTGGTGGCGCCAACTAGTTGAAACCGCTGTGAACCAAAAGCCTGCTAGCAAGACAAAACCTCTTCTGATCTCTTGCAAAAGTTTGAAGGACGTTCTCCCTGTAACGTACCTGGTTTACAATAACAACATTCGTGACATAATCTTAAACGAAATACGAACCCAGTATACATCTCACTGATACAGTACACCATACTGATACAAACTTACTATGCTGTGGCTGCTCTACAACCTAGCCTAACATAACCTAACATTTTTTTTCCGCAGCGAAGGTGGAAGCTCTACTACCCAACACCAGGAGCCGGCACTTCCAGTAGTGTGGAGCTCTCAGCCACTAAACCACCTCCATCCTACATCACACTTGATCTGCTACTAGCATTACTTCAGTGAGATGCTTGTCTGTATTTCCTACTGTCTAAATTATAAGTTCACTTTGGGAGATCGCTCTCTTTTTGCTGTAAGATTGATGTAGCAAAATCACTCACTGCATGCCAGTTTTCAATAAGATCTGTATAGATGAAGCCACATCTGGCATGACATTTGTGGTTTTCTTCAGGTCCTCCCTGTCATTTATCCACCTTGGACATTGAAAAGGGGTATGCTCTACCGAGTCCTCCACTTCTTTGCAGTACTGGCAGGCTGGCGTGCCTCTAATCCTAAATCTGTGGAGGTTAGCTAAGAAATCACCGTGACCCGTCAATACCTGTGTTAGGTAATAATTTGATCCCCAAATCTCCGGTTAATCCCCACCCTAGTGTCTGGAATTAACAACTTACCTGCCAACATAACCTAATCTAACCTAACACAACCTAACCTCTCGTCAGGTCTCGTGAAATTAAGCGTGCTATATGTTTGTTGATGAATACCTTTAGGTGTACACGACTTCTATCTGAAAATCATATATTTTGTAGCAACCCATAGTTTTCACAGTCCATTGCTGACATTGAAGTATAGTTCATTTCTCTGCCTTTCTTGTCCCTTACATTTGAAGGTCCATCAGTTTGTATTCTATACGCGAAACCACCAAGGTTTGTTAAACATTCTTCTCAAAGACCTATTACTGTTGTGCGTTTTCAGAGATGTCCTGTGGAAGCTTCTTTTTGGGCAGCAGGACTGCTGGTTTCCATTCGTAGTGACCGTTTTTGGACGAGTACACACCCTTTACGCTGAGTCAAAACACAACGAATACACTTATCAACAATACTTATCATTAAGGCGTTGACGTGGGCTGCTTGCGAAATAGTTCTTGAAACTCTACAGCAGTTCGCTATGAACTAGGACCATTACGATGAACGAAAATAATGCTGAACGATAAAAACTTTCTCTGGCGTGGTGAGGACATTACACCATTCATAGCAAAAAGTAATAATTTAAATATAATTATAAAATTAATATAATTACCTAATTTATATCCGTCTTGTGACTTTGTTTGTCTTAATTTTAAGACGCGTTTCGGGCCCATGGTCCCATCTTCAGTTTATTCTTACTCCGTTGGAGGTCGTTATATTTCTCATGGAAATATGGAAATATGGAAATATATTTTTCATATATTTTATATGGAAATTAAAAAGTAATAATTAGCAACGCGGCCTGGCGACCATCAACAATCAGCTGTTCTAAAAACCAACCGCTGCTGCATTAATTCCCGTACTGTTTATTTTGGTTTATGCCGTATTAAACATTTTTGCCGTTCACTTCTTTTTGCCGTCATGCGTTTATCAGATCCGACGCATGTTTTAAAGCAGAAAAAACGGCCTACAACTCGTGTTTCCAACACAGTGTACTTCAATTTCAAAGTTTTATCGTTCAAAGAAATTGAAGCATAAACATGCAACTTCACTACAAGGTCGTGAAAACACGAGCACTGGTCATAAAATGTTACAAGGCATGTTTGCACAAGAAAGAGTCGATATTTTCAATCAACAGGGAAGTACAACTGCACAGATTATATCGCTGCGATGAACTGCCAAAGTGGGTACTATCACGTAAAGGTCGCACTTCGGGGATTTCATGAATGTATACTTTTAAAATAATTTAATGTCGCAGCTGATGTTTTAGAGTTTCAAAGGACTATTTGGGAAATTGACGTACCCACGAAGAGGCTGAATAGCTACGAATATATTAGTAGAATTTGTTTGTACCTCAGCCTCCAGCCTCGGGTCACCCGCCCTTGTGGCCTCGGATTATGGACTGCTTCGCTTCACGCGCAGTGGTCAAGCTCGCTTCGGCAATTGGCATCCCGGCCGTCCGCCTTGAATCGGAAACTTCGTCAACGGTAAAATTCCCCCACGTGTATTTGAATCGGGTACATTTAGGGTATTTTACGTTTTGATCGATTTTAGGGGGAAATCGGTGGCCTGCAAGAAAGTGTAAAAAAAGTAAGTGTGCGATCGTGGGACCCCCGTTACTAACGAAGTTAGTTTTTTAATTCTTTGACCAGCCTTAACGGCAACATACACACATAATTTTAATCTTTCAATTGCCGTTTATTATTAGATTGTTTTTTATACAAACTAGGGGGCTTTGCCCCCTGCTCGCTCCGCTCGCCAACCCCCACCCCACCTCTCTACATTAAAACTTTATTGTAATATATTAATATTATAATAATTATAATAACGTATTATTATATACTATGCATCGTCTATTCCCTAGACCAAAGTCTAGAACACTGCTTAGTTGTGTAGGTCGGCCCTAAAAAGGACCGCAAGTGTTGCCTGAAGGGCGTGTAATTGTTTCGGATGTCCGTAGCCGTTTGTGCAAACACAGATCTCCTTCCAATGGTACTTTGGTTAGAGAGACTAGAGTGGAGGTTCTCGCCTCTTTTCCGCGAACGAATTTTCGTGCACGCTGTGTTGATGCAGGTGTTTGTAAAGTAGAACGGATTTATTGTATTACAAATTAAATGAATTTATTCCTGGTGAAACAGCCTGGCGGTCGGCGCAACTCCCCCACTAACGTCAGCGACTCTCCTTTTGTCTTCCTTCTCTGTGGCGTGGTTTGCCGCTTCGGCACTTGTCCGGCCAATTCTCCCGCAGTTCTATGCTCTGTACTTCGTTCTCAAGACTGGTGAAGCTGGTTCCCTTGGCAGTGTTCGCTTTGTTAGTTCCCTTGGCAGTTGTCGCTTTGTTGGTTCCCTTGGCAGTGGTCGCTTGTTGGTTACGTATTTTATTCTATTCTTATTACTTTTTAATTATGAGAAGAAGTAGAAAACTTTTTTATATAATAGAAAGATATTTACTGTTTCCATAAATTTAATGTTATTATAATAAAGGTGTAGAATTAATAATAAAATCAAAGCTAAGATGGTAAACACAGTTAAATGTCCATTCATTGTAAATACATTCAATAAACATAAAATGTTGGTGCACACGGCTAGGCCTAACTTTACCTGTCTTAACGGCAACATACATACAATAATATAGGTTAGGTCTAGACTTGAAATTACATTCTAGGCCTAACCTAAAATGTCAGCGCTTGACGATAACATCTGAACTACGCCGGACGGAACCGATCGTCTCTTAATTTCAATTGATGAACCGAAACACATGTTTCTTGTATGTATTTACATTCATTGCCGTAGCAACCAATTTTGTAAAGCTTTTTCGTTACTCGTATTTTATATTTGTCATAGCAACCAATTAATAACCCTTTTTTTCGTTACGCATTACATTTTCTATTCGTTAACTCCTACCGCAACCCGCGTTAAGGAACTTCCTTCCAAAAAACAAAACAAAATGTGCAGCATAATCCCCTATACTTATTTCTGCAGACAAAACTTCAAAAAAGTTTCATTCTAGTTCGATAAATCTAAAAAATAGTTACTTCCGTTTAAAAGGGGAAAGTTCTTACAAAAATTTATTCCTATTTAAGTAACATGGAGTAATTTTAAGTTATTTTCAAAATACAGTTAGTTTTTTGGATTTTTATACTTCTCTGTAAATCTGCAGTGTAAAACTTAAAAATGACTCTTCATTTGCATAAATTGGTTCAAAAATAACGACTTAACGGGCCGATAAAGAAATTCCTTCGTGAATTAATATACAGGCTGTCAAAAAAGTATCGGAACGGCTGGAGTATCGGCTTCTAACAAAGATAGAAACATTGTCCAACCTCTCATTTTAAGTGATTTGTAATTATCCAAATTAAAAACTAATATAAAATTAATCAACAAATTTACTAAATGTTTAGGAGTTAACAGGTAAATAAATAGCTTGAACACCTGTTAGACGATATAGGTTTAACGTCCTGAAAATTTTCCGATTTTATTTACAAATATTGAAATAAAATTTTTTTCTCGAAATCAATTCTAGCCTATGTTACTCAGGTATAGTGTAGCTTTTTATTAGTAAAAACTCTTAAAGTAGTTCCAGATATTACTGCCTACTTTCAAACACATTTTACGTCTTTATAATATTAGTGCGCGGGGACGTTGCTATAACAAATGGGGGGGGGGGGAATCAAAAATTTCCCAACAATTTTGACCATATTTCCCAACTTTTTTGGTGGGGTTCCAACGCGCGGAAGATGGTTCTCGGTTATGTTGTGCGGAATAATCCCAGTGAAAAAGGGGCTTTGGAGGTTCACCTTAATTTTTTTGAAAAAGGAACTTCTCGATAGGGGGTTTTTAACACTGCAAGTGCTATATTGAGTACTTTAAGAGTTTTTAATTTTTTACAAGAATTTCAACATATTCATAACATTTCTGAAAAAAATCCCCATACTTTTCCCCACCATTTTCTTTTTACCGACATTACCCGCAAACTTAAAAACTTCCCCGTTTCGGGAGAAAAAACCCAATCCGGCAACATTGGTATGGCGGCCTGACGCAGTGCGTGGCATGGTGGGTCGGCGTTGCCACAATAACAAGGGTTGAAAGTAAATTTCCCAAAATATAGTTTAAAAGAAGACAATGCATTTATTTCGTACAGAAATATTTTGGTTTGCCCAACATTTTTGGATTGGAAATTATAACTTCCTTGTTATTTTTTGTGAATGTTGGTAATTAAATTATTGGAGAGCCACGCCTCCTTGCCCCCCCCCCCCCCACCCTATAGTGACGTCCCTGTCAGTATAGATAAAACGATTTGAGTTCTCCAATGAACAGTTACACTACCTGCAGGCAATGAATACTTAACACATATGTTAACATAATGTTAAGTATTCATTGCTGCAGGCCTATGTACAAAGCAGGTATAAAGATCTGTTTCGCTTTTCGCGGAGGTTTATCCTACTTAAAATCTAACTTCATTCTCCAACCGCTGGACTACTGACGTTGTTATGTAGGAGATTTCCTCCTGTTTGTTTATCTGCAGAATGCTCTTGTAATAATCTGTTTGTCCCACAGTCAAGGTCAATCATCAAACAACCTAATAAGAATAAATAGAACGATCATACAATTGTAACCGTAACAGTTTTTCATGCTACTTTATGAACTAAAACAAACAGTACTAAAATCATAATAGTTTTAAATGATTGATTTTTAGGCAAATATACAAAGTAAAAGGAACCTTCTTAGTTTTTAACACATACATGGTTCTATACGACCTCCATTAAGGCTCGGCTTCCTAAATTCAAAACAGCGAAGTTTTGTACCAATTTCAATGTTAAGTAACCTAAACATACCTTCACTATTAAGCATATTTTTGTGTTATTTTTGTCAAAAAACGAAAGCTGTATTTTTTTCCTTAAAGTAAAATAGATTGTGAGTGTTGATTGTTAAGGTTTTTTGCAATATCTCTTTTTGCAACTGAGTAAAAAAGTAATAAAGTTTACTATTTATATCATACATTTATGAAAACAATAAAAGGGGTTTTCAAAATGTATTCAGCAATCAACATCCGCATATGGAAGTACTTCATAATAAAACAAAATTTTTAAATTTATTCCACGAATTAACGGAAAAAATGACTTATTCTGTAGCATTGTTCTTATGGGAATCAGATTCAATATGGCGGCAGGGTAGCCTCCCCTTAATTAAATTTTAGGCTACTCTCGTAGCTTTTTTGAAGATCTTCGGACATGTTGGTGTTTGCACGTTTCTAACGCATCTAGTTACTTTTTCACGAAGCTCCTCAACGGTAGTAGGTGGCTCATTTCGGAAGATGATTTCCTTCATCATTCACCACAAATAAGTGGCAGGTGATGGAAGGTCATGAAATAAGGTGAGGAGTGAGATGGGTATCAAAAGATTGTTCTTGGAAATTCAGGCGTTTGCCAAAATGTCTTTGAAGTAAACACATAGTGGTTACAGCGGCATGACTGGTGGCACTATCTTGCCGGAACCACTGGACATCAAATGCCAGATTGTTAGAACGACAAAACCTTTTCATATCTCTTGCAAATGGTTGAAGGCTGTTTGTTCTGTAACGTGGCCGGTTTACAGTAACAGCATTCCCGTTATCATCTTTAACAAGATAAGGAAACAGTATGCCCTAAAAGTGAAGTCCTCACTATGTTCTAGGTTCTCTGTAGCATTGCCAGGACTGTGAACTCCAAGAAAACATGTTGTTTGCCTGCTGATTAACCCGTTCAGGTGTACTCTGAAAACGACACATTTTCTAGGACCCAGGGTTTCCATACTTCATTGCTAACACTGAGGCGCACTAAACTACTCTGCTTGTTTGTCCCTTACATTTAAAGGTTGGTTAGTTTGGATACGGAAATCCAGCAAGGTTCTACAGCATTTCTTTTAAAGAGATATTACTGATGTTGATTTTCAAATATGTCAAAAAGACTCAGTAAAGTTGAGAGACTGCGGGACTTGCTGAGGGAATCTGTCTTGGTTTTCATTCATAGTGACCGTTTTTGGACGGCCTGCAAACATTTTTGGAGTGCCAGTAACAAAAATGTGTGAAATCTAACTGTCCAAAAGACAACATTGGATCGAAGTACTGTATAACTCGATCAGCTGAACTGACGTGAGTTGAACGAATTTAAAAAATGTAGTTTACAGTCGGGAGCACGAAATAGGGCGTGCGAGAATGTTTGCGCTGTTGCCAGACGTGGGACTGGCAAAGCGAGGAACGATCGAGATTCGCTTGCTCTGCGCCACGATCTGGCAACACTGAGCGCTCAGTATTTATTTGGGAAATTGGTGTGCTCACGAAGAAGTTTAAGGGTCTGCTGTAGTGGTGGCCATCTTGGATTTTTATCCCATAAGAGCAATGTTAAACTTCAAACCATTTATTTCGTTTACTTTTTATCATAAAATTGTTTGCAAGGTCTCATTTTAAGCACAGTCACAATACGCATCCGTCTTGCAATTTTTTTTTAAATTAATGCTTTTGATTTGATATGTAATTGACATTTTGTAAGTACAAATTTGAATTTTTTTCCTAACACAGTAAAAACTAAATAATGAAAAATAATTTACAAGCCGGATCCAAAATTGTATAAAGAATATTCAGTTTTTTTTTTCAACGCTCAATTACAAAAGATAGACTTATAAAATGGTTTGAAATGAGGCAATGTCAAAACGTTCAGCTGTTTAGATAGGGATATAGTGAGAAGGGCTTGCGTTTCCTGTTGCTTTCTCGTTTACTGGAGCAGGCCCTAAAGACCACACGTTGGAAGTGATAACTTCTATGACTACGGTTATTTTTAACTCGGTAAATGTGTACAATTATAAGGATTATAAAACTGTAGGCCTATTTGTTAAAATTTGTTATTTATATCCGTTATTATATGTTTAAAGAAAGGTAGAAATATTATCTTTTAGTTACTTTTTATTTCATATTGATAGATAAAATGATTTAGAAGTTGGTAATACTATAGTAAAGAAATTAATAATCAAATATGTTATACGAAGATGTAAGAATGTATCCGAAATTAAACAATAGGTATCTCTTCTTTAAATTTGTATAAACGAATATATTGATGATGAAAGGTAGTTTTTACAAACAGTTTATAACCTCAAAGCAATTCTTATAATCTATAGAAGCCTATATAATGTATAGCTATAGAAGCCTACATTAGTTGTATAACTAATATTTATGAAAATTAACTTCACAAGAAATTTTAGCGATTAAATTTGTAAACATAACCCCAAAATATAAATCTACGCTGGGTTTTGTTTAAGAATTACAGATGATGGGCGAAATCAGCTGTTATATTGTATTAACTAATTCTTATGTGTTAATTTGATTGCCATGGTAATAAATGTAAACGTATTAAATATTCCCTCTCCCCGCTCTGACTTGTGTCTACGCAAAAAGTTTGCTTGACGCGAAATTTCAGAAACATAGTCAAGCGAAAATGCCCAGAAAATGTCACTTTGAAAACAAAATGTGCAGAATAATCTCTTATGTTTTTGTTTTTACAATCGGCCGTTAAAAAAAAACAAAAAAAAAACATCTGTTTCAAAGTGGTTATAATTTGGAGTTGCACTTTTTACGTAACATTTTACAAGAGTACCGGTAACAAAATGTGTGCCGCGTATTTTTAAAACTAAAATTCCAAAATTTAGGAAACCGCGCCGGAGACAAAATATTTTCAGAATTACAAACAAAACTTAGGCTCAACGGGCAAACAATTAACGGGCAAAAACGGAAATATATAATTCAACAGACATTTTGAAATAGTAAGGGACACTTTTTGAAGTTATACTTCTTTGCGCCCGTTGTAATCGGGATGGGATGTCGGTCGAGAAACCACGTCACGCGTTAGGAGTAAAATTCGGAAAGTGCCTTTTTATACCTTTCTTCATATATTCGTATACTTACCTGTACTTCAAAACGTCGGATTGATTTGAAACTTTGCACACTTATCAAGGACCGATGGCAGTGCAATATAAATTTTTTTGGGTGTAGTAAGTGAGCACGGATCATGGTCCCCTGAACACGTTTTCGGCAATCATTAAACATTTTATATACAGGGTGATTCACGACGATATGCAGAAACTTCTTGAGCTCATTCATTTTGTTGGGTGTAGTAAGAGAGCACTGATCATGGTCCCCAGACTAACTGTGACCAACAAAACAGATGCAACGATAGTATTCATAAACGTATGTAACAAAGAAGGAAAAGATGGGATATTAATTTTAAAATATGCCTTCAGTGTTGGTTAGTGTTTTTATAAAAGAATAGGCTATCATCTACAAAATAGTAGGGCTACTCTAAGTTACAACTAGTTTTCCCCAAAATATATTAAATCAATAGTAGGTCTACCTGTTTATACCATTGGATGGCCAAAGAAGTATAACTTTCACCGTCTGGTCCGACGCAGACCCAATTTATTTTATCTTTGGGAAATCTGAGGAACTTGTTAATTAGTCCATAATCCTAGCAGTGTTTTTGTTCCATAGAGTTGCAGGAATGCAGAGACATCCATCAACGTTCTCAGTAATCCAACTATTTGTTGATGCGAATTTATACAGATAACCATTATTACACCAATTTGTCACTCTCTCATTGTTGCTGATGTATAGTCTGTAATTATCAGCTGTTATTGATTACAACTCGAGGAAGGGGATTCGAGATGATAATCAATCTATACTCCAAGCACAAAGGTAATGGAGGCGAGGCTTTCTAGGCCAAGTGCTGCAGCAATCCACTTCAACGAGCTCTTATTGCTGTTAGCGAATTTTAAATAGAAAATAAACCGTTTTTCCGTGAATGCTAGGAGGAATAAAAACTACTATTCTTTTTTCAAATTACCTTCATTTGTCTACAGGTTTCTATTGTAGACTTCTGGATTTGCAAAAATGTGAAATTAAACATTGAAAGAAAATATTAAAGTGCGATTTTAAAAAAAAATAATCATTTGAACTTTTCCAACTGTTATATACATTTTTTTAATTGACAGTCCAAAATATTTGCTTCTAATTTTTGGTATTGGCTGTACATTTCAATGTATTTTCAGGGGTCTTTTATCCAAAGATTTACGTAGTCAGTTTCATTTTGCATCGATTGTGTATTTAATTATCTAAACATTAAACGCATTTGAGATAGTAAACGTATTATGTGCGTTCAACTTGGGGCATCATCGTCGAGGGGGCGGGGGATGCGCCCCCCCCCCCAATATTTGAGGTTTGTGTTTACGTCCCCCTCAATATCTGAGACGTAAATAAAAGGAACTACAAAATACTCTACACGATTTTACTTTTCTTTATACTATAGTTTACTTGGAAATACCTCTGAAATGAACATTGTGCTTCCTCATTTTTTTAAGTTGTTAAAATAATTTACTTAGTTATACCTCTGACGTGGACATTGTGCTTCCTCGTTTTGTTAATTGTGTTAAAATAGTTTACTTGGTAATACCCCCTCTAAAACGTGCATTGTGCTTCCTCATTTTTTAAGTTGTGTTAAAATAATTTACTTGGTAATACCTCTGAAATGGACATTGTGCTTCCTCATTTTTTAAGTTGTGTTAAAATAATTTACTTAGTAATACCTCTGACGTGGACATTGTGCTTCCTCGTTTTGTAACTTGTGTTAAAATAGTTTACTTGGTAATACCCCCCTCTAAAACGTGCATTGTGCTTCCTCATTTTGTAAGTTGCGTTAAAATAATTTACTTGGTAATACCTTTGAAATGAACATTGTTCTTCCTCATTTTTAAAAGTCGTTTTACTTGGTAATACCTCTGAAATGGACATTGCGCTTCCTCATTTTGTAAGTTGTGTTAAAATAGTTTACTTCGTAATATCTCTGAAATGGACATTTTGCTTCCTCATTTCGTAAGTTGTGTTAAAATAGTTTACTTGGAAATACCTCTGAAATGGACATTGTGCTTCCTCATTTTGTAAGTTGTTTAACATAGTTTACTTGGAAATACCTCTGAAATGGACATTGTGCTCCCTCATTTTGTAAGTTGTGTTAAAATAGTTTACTTGACAATACCTCTGAAATGGACACTGTGCTTCCTCATTTTGTAAGTTGTGTTAAACTAATTTACTTGGTAATAACTCTGACATGGACATTGTGCTTCCTCGTTTTGTAAATTGTGTTAAAATAGTTTACTTGGAAATACCTCTGAAATGGAGATTACGCTTCCTCATTTCGTAAGTTGTGTGTTAAAATAGTTTACTTGGTAATACCTCTGAAATGGACATTGTGCTTCCTTATTTTTTAAAGTTGTGTTAAAATAATTTACTTGGTATTACCTCTGTCATGGCCATTGTGCTTCCTCGTTGTGTTAAAATAGTTTACTTGGTAATACCCCCTCTAAAACGTACATTGTGCTTCCTCATTTTGTAAGTTGCGTTAAAATAATTTACTTGGTACAATACCTCTGAAATGGACATTGTTCTTCCTCGTTTTTAAAAGTTGTGTTTAAAATAGTTTACTTGGTAATACCTCTGAAATGGACATTGTTCTTCTTAATTTTTAAAAGTTGTGTTTATAATAGTTTACTTGGTAGTATTAAAATAACGAAATTTCAAATTAAACCGATATGACCAACGATTTACATTCATTGCAGTTTTTACTTCTGTCGGCAGTCTCGCGTCTGGTTTCTTTTTTTTTCTTCAAATCTAAGAACGTAATTTTACAAACGATATTCCTTCTCTAGGCCCACAAACAATCATCACCCTGGATTATAGCCCAGAGTTAAGAACCGAGTATTAGTGTATTTTATATTGCTTTGAATAAATGTTAAAATTTGCGACAGTCTTCTAGTTTCAATAAAATACCTTTTAAACTAGTCAAATAAGTCAGCCGAACGGATTCTAAAATGATTGATCTCTTCTTGTATTTCCAGCGAACTAAATCGAATTAATTGAGCTTCTATGCACCGAGAGCTAAAAGCCACTTTACATAGAAGGATTTGCGTTCCTGTGGTTTTAGTCTTCGTAAAGTATTACTTTATTTGAGTTGAGACTTGAATTGCTTGAGTTACTTAATTAAGATCCAAGACTGACTGTAATTAAGAGTTAAAAATACACTTCGTGACGTCACAGGGTTGCAAGAGGACTATAAATCAACGTCAGAAGCAGAATTAAGTAAATAATGGTTACGGCGGAGATAGATTACAGCAGGTAGTATACTGTGTCTCGAGTCAACCAATCTGGATTGTTCGTACAATTTATGTCTAAGTTGTGAATGTAATACACGGAGACTGTACAATCTTTTGTACAATCACCTTTATTCCTTCGTATAAAAATGTTGACAAATTATACGCAAAATAATACGAGCAAACCACTGTTTGCTATACTTCCGTCATCGTACCATATTTTACTAACATAGTTCTTATTCACATTTTGACACCTTATGCACAAAACAACAATATATAGAGTTTCTTATGATTGTACCCTTCAGTGCGCCACGACGTACACCGTTCGTCCACGCTGTTTTATACTAACAGCATGTGGCGTGTTATGACGTACGCTGTACGTCTATGTTTGTTTACTTGATTGCTATGGTAAATTATCAAAACATTCAAAGCCAAAGACCAGACTAGTCATATTTCTTCAACTTGGATACGAGCACTGTTTGCTATACTTCCGTCATCTCACCATCTTGTACTAACATAGACGTCATAGTTTACATTGACATTTTGAAACCTTATGTTCAAAATAACAAAGTATACAGTTTCTTATGATTGTACCCTTCAGTGCGCCATGACGTATACCGTTCGTCCACGCTGTTTTATACTATCAGCATGTGGCGTGTTATGCCATAAGTTGTACTTCTCTGTTTGTTTATTTGATTACTATGATCAATTTTAAACATTTTTCAAAGCCAAAGACCAGGCTAGTCATATTTTATGAACTTGGATACAACCACTGTTTGTTATACTTCCGTCATCTCATCATATTTTACTAACATAGTCACCATAATTCCCATTTACATTTTGAAACCTTATGTTGAACATAACATAGTTCATAGTTTCTTATGACTGTACCCATCAGTTCGCCATGACGTACACCGTTCATGACGTCCACTCTGTATTACACATACTAACAGCATGTGCCGTTTTATGACGTATACTGTACCTCTCTGTTTTTTCACTTGATTATTATGTTAAAATTATCAAAAATGTCAAAGCCGAAGACCAGACTAGTCATATGTTATCAACTTGGATATTTTACTAACCTAGACGGTCTTTGAACTACCACGTTGGTGGGTAAATGCATGAACCGTGAACTAGCATCGTCTGAAAACTACTTTTCTCAACTAGACAAACATCCATTGTGTTCATCCAGTTCGAACGAGGTGCCATGTGCTTCCATGTCAGGTTAGCTACCCCTCAGCTACAATAAGGCCATCTAAAAATGGAACCAACAAATTAAAATTTGCTACACATAAATATGCCGTTAAAATGTTATTGTTAAACATGCAAGTAAATATTACGATTGCATTCGTATATGTTAAATCTATCAACAATCACTACTTATCAAGTACAGTAGTATAATTTTCACTTATGGCTCTAAGAAACAACATAGCCTTTGGATTACCCTCATCTTCTTCTGTAAATA
This sequence comes from Philaenus spumarius, assembly GCA_018207615.1. Lineage (NCBI taxonomy): Eukaryota > Metazoa > Arthropoda > Insecta > Hemiptera > Aphrophoridae > Philaenus > Philaenus spumarius. The sequence goes on from JAGFPH010006303.1 coordinate 33,388, forward strand.
CAGCAGACATTTTTGCTTCTTGACATTTTTAAAGAGAACCAGCATTGCTTACGCAAACTCGCTAACAAGATCCTAACAAATACTATTACTAATGAAAAGGAAATATAAAATTAGGGAAAACAAGAACAGAACAAATAATAAATAAAACTAAAATTTTAATACACCATTTTAAAGAGAACCAACTTTACTTATTCAAACTCGTTAACAAAACTCAACTAACAACTATGAGATCAATTGATAAGAGCAATGCTTCTTAAAAATAGCGTACATTTTAGATTAGGAGAGTAAATAACTGATTTTTGTAGAAACACTGAAACTATACCATCATCTGAGCTGTTTATTGTAAACAGGCAAGTAGAATTTCTGTATTATTTACTCGCCTGAACTATAACAGGAGTTATAGAACATGTTAAAAGCCTAACCTAAAAAGTATAAAATCAGCTGTTAATTGAAATGTCACTTAGAAGTAGCCTACATTTCAGGTAGTGGATTAAACACTAAAAATACTAAAAATATACTATCAGCTGCGCTATTTGTTTTAAGCAAATATCATTTTTTTACCCTAAATTATATCACAATTTATAATACTGAATAAAAATAACAAGTAATTTTTAGAAACCTGCTCCTAAACAAAAGCTAACTTTAAAAGTAGAGATACACCTCTTTTTAAAACTTAAATTCATATCGCTACTGAAAAATAATAGCCTTCATGTCAGTTTAGCAGTGTTTATTATTAAGAACAGATTTTTGTGCCAATACTGAACATGTTCAATCAGCTGATCCTTTGAAATACAGTTCGAACTGTTAGTGATTGCAAATTATATAACAAGGGTTCATAAATTAAGCTACAGCATTCGATCGTGGTTCAGTGGTATTTTAATTATTTAATTACTTAATCTCTAAACTTCTAATCAGAACTTTACCTACATAATATATATGTTATATATCAGCACATTCAATGAAAGTCCAATTACTTACTATATTATAATATTTTAAATATACCTGTGTATATCAACCTCTACAATTTTATTAATCCTGATCATATCAAACTAATTAAATTCCAAGGCAGAGCACTCTTATCGGAATTATCAAACGCAATAATATATAAGTTAGTTGGTTGCACCTCCAAATTATCACCTTAATGCAACCACAGTGAATGATTATATATTCTATTTGCTCACCTTGCCACCGTGTCCTTTCAAGGTAAAGATCTCCCCAAGAGCATTAGCCTATCGACGAGCAGAGCCTTCGGCCGTCCCGCGTGTGTTTCCAAAACCACTGGCTTTGTTTTAGCATCCAGGTTGCTGAACTGAAACTCAGCTATTACGATACTTTTCAATACCTTTCGCAATATCTTCTACTATAGGTTTTCTTCTTGGGACTTAAAAGTTTTACATTGTTTCCTAATAATAATAAAGCTAATACTAATACTAAGCCTTTGCTTATGCAACTATTCCTAACAGAACTATTATTACCTCCAATCTTGTTCAACATCCTTATAGTACGTAGGTTATGCGAGCAAGTAAACAATATTTATTCCACTTAATTTTCTCTAAAACAGCTGTTCTTGTTGCTGTTTTAAACGTATAATGGACTACTCTCCCCAAACACTGTGCCGGCCTCAAACTACTTCATCATAATACCGTACAAATGATAAACTAAATTAACAGAAACTTCGTGTTTGTTGTGGTGAAGGGCACTTCCTATACACACAGGAAGTTCTGGTGAACACACAGTGAAATGGAATTACCGAGAAACGTATAAATGATGGAGTTAACTCTGGCGAAATTATTAATGGCAAGAGGAATGTTCTCGAGTTGAATCCAGCTTATATGGTAAATGGTAAGCTCGGATTGTAGATTATTCCAAACAATTCCAAAAACAAAGCACTTGGATGTACAACGTGTATTCGGTAAAACGGTACGATAAATAATTCCAGAGTAGAAATTCAATAACCAACACAGTCGAGGTTAACCAAATAAAACCGTAAATCAGTTGAACTGAATGTTGCCGTAGTAAACAAAGTTTTAGTTGAAATAGACGGTTTAAGTTAACTAGGTCACGAATTACAAGCAAATATTAAATAAATTTCATCAAACACAATCGAACGAAAGTAAATCATTTAGAATGTATGAATAATAATAAGAAACAAATTAGACCGTTAGCTACAAGGAAATAAGTATGCAAAATAAGAGGACCGCATTTAATCAACGGATCGAATCTTGCCTGTCCAATGTTTGGTCCATTTCTTTTGTATCCCCCCCTCCTATTACTTACCTGTAATGGAATGGAAATCGATGAAGTGGCTATGGAGTAATTTTCGCCATAATTTATAATTTCTGCTATGATGAAAGTGATAATAGGTTGATAAATAAACAAAAATTAAAATTTAAACAGAATTTAATACTAGTACAAAAATATATAAGAGTAAAGAGGGAAGTTAACTAGAAATATATGAAACCAAAGAAAATTAGTAATATTCATTTAGACAATCATTATACACTAGTAAGGCCCCGTAAAAAATCCCAGGCAAATTAATTATAAACACATCATTTAAAAAAATACTATTCAAAAACAACAGATTTTATTTAGGCCTACCTAACTATGCTGACGGGAATTTCTTACTCGGTAAATGTGTACAATTATAAGAATTATATAACTGTAGGCCTTTTTGTCAAAATTTTGTATTTATATACGGTAATTATATATTTAAAGAAAGATAAAAACATTATATTTTAATTGCTTTTTATTTTATATTGATAAATCAAATGATTTAGAAGTTTTAATATTACGGAGAAAAAATTAATAATGGAATATGTTTATATGTTGTACGAAGATGTACGAATGTTTCCGAAGTTAAACGAATAGGTATGTCTTCTTTAAATTTGTATTAACAAATATATTGATGATAAAAGGTTGTATTTATGTACAGTTTATAACCTTAAAGTATTATAATATACATTACTTCTAAAATTTATATTTAAAAAATCAACTGCACAAGAAATTATAACGATTGAAGTTGTAACAATAACCCCAAAGTATAATCTACACTGGGTTTGTTTAAATATTACTGACAGATGATGGGTGAAATCAGCTGTTATATTATATGTTACTCACGTACGTACGGACGTGCATTCGCTTTTGTAGGAGTTGATATACACAATGAAATACAATAGTCCAGTCAATGAATTATCAAAATGAGGGGGGAGGGTGTAGAGGACATGGAGAGGAAGCATTTCACTTTGGAAATTTATTGGGGGTACTTAGGAATTTAAAGTCCTAAACTAAAACTAAAAGTCCCCACCTCTACCCCTGCCACTTCATGGGGGGGGGGGGCAAAGGTTCTTTTTTAGGGTTTTTGCTTATATCTCGAAAACGGTGAGTCGTACAGAATATTTGTTCCATTAAAAATTAAAGCTGACAATATTTTCTTCCAGAATGTTTTTATTAATTTTTGTTGTAACTGTTATAATTTTCGAGAAATTCGCTATCAAAAATTGACAATTTCCGGAAAATTTATTTTCGTCTCAGGTTTTTCGTCAATTTTTACCTATTAACTCCTCATCCTTTCTTTTACAGAAAATTCTACTGGAAGGAAGTTGTAGAAAATTGTATTTTCTTCAAAAGTATATATAGGCCTACTTTTATTAATTTATTCTCAACAGGTCAAAAGTTGCGACAATCTAAAATTATTAGCTAAATTGAGTGATTTTCGGATATTGGATATTTTCTTTATTCATTGCTAACTACACCAACTAGTATATTGTTTATTAACACCTGAGGGTTTATAACTCCCTGAAAAAATCCTACATTTTTTATTACTGGTAACATTTTTTTATAAAAATTACGGTTTTCGTGAAATTTAACATTAAAGATTTTAAATGGTCGCCATCTTGAAACAGTATAGGATATCGTAACGAAATTTTATACTCTTGTTTGATCTACTAAGGTACACATTCGTGCCAAATTTGAAGTTTCTATCTAAAATAGTACTCAAGTTATAAAATAATTTGTAAAAAACACAAACAGACGGACAGACCGAAAACTAGGCATGTCAGACCCATATTTATGTGACGTATTTTGATTGTCTTGACCTAAGGAACAAATACGCAAAATTTTTCCAGGGAGTTTGTAAACACCCTGTATATACTATATGGTAGTGTAAATAATATAATTATTAATTTAAAAACTGAAAAAGATACGACAGTTTTAAACGTGTAGGCATATTGCCTAACTAGCCCCTTTTCATTTTATATAAAGCAAATAATCACGTGTAATCGAATCACCTACGCAACGACCTTATTCAAACACTCATCCACCATAATGTGGCCGCCATCTTTAAGTTTTTTAATTTACTGTTAAATTGCCAGAGTTATGTAACCGCACCAAATGAAAGTACGGTAAATAGGGGCCCGCTCTTTATTTGATGCTTCACTTCAGAGGTACAACCCCAATCAAAAATATAGGGCTCTGTCGCTTCTCAGTGTACCGTATTTTCGTTTAGATAAGAACTGAACGTTTACAAAAAGTGTAAAAAGGTGGACAGATTTTGCTGGTGAACAGAACTTGTTCGACTATTAATTAGTTGTTTTATTTATCTGTATCTATAATAAAAGCCAAATACCACTCACTGACTCATTACGATTTCTCAAAAACTACTCAACGGATTGGAATGAAATTTGGTATGTAGCTTCCTCTAGGGCCCTAGATGCTCGCTAAGAAAGGTTTTCAAAAAAAATTAAATTTTAGGAGGTTTGGGGGGGTCAAAGTTACTAAAAATTCCACCGAACGGATTAGAATGAAATTTTGGTAAGTAATTCACTATCACCTCCATACTGTATATAGCCCATACGTTTAGCGGATCTAGTTTGGCTGATTTTTAAGAAATCTACTTCAAACTCTGTATAAAATTAATAAACTGTAGGTTTATATTTTTAAAAGGGACCAGCCTGACGTAAAACGGACTTCGCGTTTTCTTCGTAACGAAAGGTTTTACGCGTTTTAAACGGCTCAAGTTTCTTCCGTTTTCAAGATGTCAACTTAAAAGTTTTTAGAAAGTTAACAACGTAAGTAGCCTATAAACATTTCTATTGCGTATGAAGGCTTATTATTACGTACTTTTAAAACGCAAGCCGTTTTAAGGGGGCACTCCACCTTAATATTGATAAAAATGACAAAAATTACATTTTATTCACCTAGTTTTGTTCCCTGTGATTTTCTGAACAATTTGATATATAATAAGTATAGGTAATATGATTATAATTAGTTTATTTTATCTAAAAACGAAAAGCGTACATGTATATTCTCCAAATAACTGAGTCTTTTTCTAGGACTTTTTCCGAAAGTTTTGTTTCTCACGTTTTCATTTACTGTGACAGACATAACTCAAGTTGTATTTGAGATAGCCTCATAATGTATTTTTTTATTTTGAAGAGGACATTTAATTATACAACCTGTAGTATGGATATACATTAGTTCCTATAATAAAGATTTTAAGAAATGATTAATAAAAGATTTTACTAAAAGTTTTTATAAAAAAATTAAATAACATATTTTTTACAGAAATATTTTATATAATTTAATATCCATAAGACAGGTTGTAGAATGGAATGCCCTGTTCAAAATTAAAAAAAAAAATGAGGCTATCTCAAATACAACTTGAGTTATGTCTGCCACAGTGGAGCCTAGTTTAATCCGTAAAACTTAACCCCCCAGGGGGTGGGTGGTGGGGGGCCAAAACTTATTGAAAAGTCACTATAACCAACACTCATATTATAAAACATAAAATAATTAGGTTTGCTTTAAAAATAAAGACATTTTTTTTTAAAGGTGGAGTGCCCCCTTAAAGAAAATATAACTTTTGACCTTTTTGGGGTTTTCATCAAAATGCATTTCTTCAGAGCAACAAACTGGTTATTTTTTCATACATCGTTTTCAAACTCACTGAAAAATATTTAAACAAAAATTAGTTTTGACTGAGTTTCAAGTTTACATGTTTCAAAATGAACATTTTAGGCCATCAAAAAAAGGCCTAGAATTATAAAATTTATGGCCTATGTGCTTAAAATATTGTCGTAGAGTTTTAACTTGTTTTGACTATATTTATATACTGTATATATTATTTATATATGTTATAAATCTCAAAAGAATCGGATGAATATTTTTATTAAAAAAAAAAAACATTTATTTATAAAAACATATTCATTGATAATTATGCAATAAGTTGCTGGCATATTTACTTTAAAATTATCGTAGATGTATATTTTGTATATATTATATTTATACATATATTGTGTATGTATATTTTAAATTTCATACAAATCGGATGATTGTGCTTAGAGAAAATTGATTTTTATCGAAGACAAGTTCATCGAGACTGCTTATAGGCTAGTACGCTTTTACGCCTTAACGAAATTTTTTTTTTTTATAAATATACAAAAGTTTAGTTTTTAAAAAAATAGCAGCCATTTTACATCCGCCATAGTGAGTTTTCATATTTTATATATATTCGTGATCAGTTCCTCCAAAAATCCCCAAATAAACAGTTTCATCCAAAAATTCGTTTTAGAAGTTGAGATATTAGAATTTGAAAACTTTTGGAACATTTTATAACTTTTCCAGTACATTTAAAAAAAAAGGACAGCACATAAAAATTGCTTTAACTTAAATCTGCGCGCCAAGACGAACAAATAAAATAAAAATCATACAAATCGGTTAACCTGCACCGGGTTCTATCTTTTTTATATTTTTACTAGAATATACGTAGAAATCACTAAAAATCATATGATTTGTCACGTTTATGGCGGCCATTTTATTCAAGCTTGTTTGTTTGTTTTTTTTTATGGTAATCTCATATTCGTGATTAGCGACTAAAGATTTAATAAAAATGAACTTAAGGAATATTTTTTTAGACCTTAAAAACAGTAAAATTTTTAATGAAAATGGCAGCAATTTTGTCCCCACCATGTAGAATTTTCATATTATATTATATTCGTAAGTGCCTCCAAAACCACGAAATTACAAAACTCCCAAAAAAACCGGCACTACAAACAAGACTCAGCGAATGACAAAAATTTACTACCGTAAAGAAACACTCCACATCATCATGAAAATAAACAATTTTTCAGTTGCGTTAGAAATGTTGTTTTAAATTTAATGTCTTTTAAAACACAGAAATTCTATTAAGAATGTTTGGTGCAACTCGCAAATAGAATCTCACAAAAGCTTCCTTGAAAGGACGCGGCAAATCTCTATTATATTTAAACAGCAGTCTTTCTTGGTATACATTCTCAACGGATAGATTCTGTCTACTTCTGGAAAAAAAATACTTTAAAATACAGAGATTGATGCCTTACAGGAAGAAGTTTTTACTGCCTAAACAGTGGTAAAGAATGTATTCTTTTTTTAAATACTCGGACACCGCGTCTATCGCCGAATTTTTAGTTACGGTATTTTATACAACTAGGATAGTTTATATATCTTCTGCACTAGTAATTGACTCCAAATTATTCATACGTTCTTCCTAATAATAATAATAAAAATAAAATCCACCTTTATTACTTTCTCACTATACTATAGTATAGAGAAAGTATAGTGATCGCCAAAAAATCGATGTTGAGATTTTTGTGGAAATATCCGTTTTTGGGACCCCCTGAGTCCAAAAAAGTGGTTTTTACAAAATGTATGTCTGTATGTATGTATGTCTGTATGTATGTCTGTATGTATACAAAGCTAGAGAGAAAACTATTCGATCGATTTCAAACAAATTTGCACCAGACATGTCCAGTAGGCCTGTATAGATGCACGAAAAAGGGTTTTGAAAATTTTTGAAAAACAACCCCCTTTCTGGCCAAAAAACCCCCAAAAAATCAGATATTATTTTTTTATAAAAAAACAGCTCTAACGATTTTGATAAAATTTGGCTTATTTGTAGCCTTTAATGTGCCCTACCATATGCAAAAACCTGCATCTTTCTAAAAATTCTCGTTTAGCTAATAATAATAATAATAACTGATTTTTGGGGTTTTTTTGGCCATAAAGGGGGTTGTTTATCAACATTTTTCAAAACCATTTTACGTGCATCTATAAAGACCTAATTGACGTGTTTGGTGCAAATTTGTTTGAAATCGAACGAATAGATTTCTCTCTAGATAATAATAATAATATTTATTAGTTAATCTCCAACTTTAATAAAAGTATACAAAGCTAGAGAGAAAACTATTTGATCGATTTTAACCAAATTTGAACCAGACATGTCCAGTAGGCCTGTAGATTCAAGAAAAAGGGTTTTGAAAAATTTTGAAAATCTATCCCCTTTTTGGCCAAAAAACCCACAAAAAATTTGTTATTATTTTTTTATAAAAAACGGCTCAAACAATTTTGATAAAATTTGGCTTATTTGTAGCCTTTAATGTGCCCTACCATATGCAAAAACCCGCATCTTTTTAAAAATTCTCGTTTAGCTAATAATAATAATAATAACCGATTTTTGGGGGTTTTTTGACCATAAAGGGGGTTGTTTTTCAAAATTTTTCAAAGCCCTTTTACGTGCATCTATAAAGACCTAATTGACGTGTTTGGTGCAAATTTGTTCGATATCGATCGAATAGTTTTCTCTCTAGATAATAATAATAATATCTATTAGTTAATCTCCAACTTTAATAAAAAGAACTCTCCTAACCCACCCTACAAGTCACAGTGAATTTGTTTAATAATTTAAATATGTTTGTGAGAAAGTATGTGCCAGTTCCTGGTACCGTTTATTTTTATGTTGGTAAAAGAGTGTTTAAATGAACTTTGCTAGAATGTTTACGCGCAACGCAAATGAACGCTTTACAATATGTGATTTTGGTTTTTTAATTTTAATACAATGTTTTTTAATTTATTTTGCACTTTCAACATTTTAAAAAGTCAAACTCCAACAAAAATTACTTCGCATTATTATTTCAATTGTTTGGACACTAGTGTGTAAATTAAAGTGCGTACACGTTTTAAGTTTAAACATATTTCAGTCCACGAAAATTTCGGAGGAAGAATTCCGCGCTACACCGCCAAACGCCGAGTACCAGTATTATAAAGTATTACAGTAGGTACTGACAGTTACGAAAAATGTGTTAGATAACATGCGGGAAGGTTTTAATCCAATGGAGATCGTCAGGTATATTGGAAACGATAAGAAAAAGCTCAAACGGGCCGTCATGATGTTTCTAGGACGGGGAGTGTAAACACGGATTCATCCAGTCGCACCGACGACGGTACCCAGCTGAAAAGGATGAAACCGTGATAGACTCCATATCGCAGAGCCATCACGACGGCGTTCGATCTCATGCTTATCGATGCCGGTCTCGTTTCCAATATAAAATTGACGATCTCCGTAAAGCCTTTCTGCATGGTTTCTATTAGATTCAACATGGCCGTCAGTACCGCGACTGTGATAGTTTTTACTGCTACTCTGGTATTTTCGCGTTTGACGGTGTGCAGCAGGGCCTTCTGCCTCCGACATTTTCCGACGTGGACTGAAATATTTTTAGACAGAAAATTTGTACAATAGGGTTGTAACCTAAAACCAAAAACCCACAAAAAGTGTCCTTATAAATATAACGACAAAATAAAATTTACATGTCATAATTTGTTGATAACAATGACGACAATAATATCTTTAATTTAAAAAACAAACCACTCTAAAATCGATGCAGTAGATCTCCAGAAATAGGTGTCAATAGGGTTGTAACCTAAAACCAAAAACCCACAAAAATTGTCCTTATAAATATAAAGACGAAATAAAATTTACATTTCATAATTTGTTGATAACAATGACGACAATAATATCTTTAATTTGAAAAACAAACCACTCTAAAATCGATGCAGTAGATCTCCAGAAATAGGTGTCAATAGGGTTGTAACCTGAAACCAAAAACCCACAAAAAGTGTCCTTATAAATAATTAGGAAAACCCCTACGTGCTCCGCACGCTAACCCAGTTAGAACTTTCTACACACATAATCGTGTTATCTTTTTTTATATAATAAAGGTTTATATAAATAATGCTAAATGTTCAAATCAAATTATTTCGTATATTTTATAACAGCAGTTATAATAAAGGTTAAAAAAACCTGCACTGCTCAGGTCTACACTTTAATAAAAACCTAACTTAAAAGTTGGAAATTGCTTCAAAGTTTGAAATCAGCTGTTAATGGAAATATTGGAACAAACATCTATTTTATCTGTTATATTATTCAATTTTTTCCTATGGTAATACATGTAAATAGATGTGTTGGTTTATCAGTCTAGGCCTAACCTAAGATTTTTTTCCGACTAAATTTGTAAATATGGAAATAAAAAATGTTTTTATCAAAATAAATTATAGCCCATGTTACTCAGGGATAAAATGTTACTCGGTTATTTATGAATTGTTTGAAAAATAAATTACGAACTAAACTACAAACTTGATGCAATTACTGGAGCAAAGTAAATTTCAAATAAATTTTACTCACTCGGGATAGAGATTGTATTGAATTAATTTTAGTTTTATCCAGGGATTTACCAGAATTACAAGGATAACATAGTTTGTAAGGAAGGGGTGACGTGGGAAGGGAAAAGGGAAGAAGCGTTCTACGCATGACCAAAGTCACGGTCATGGCCGATAGACTGGGTTACATGCAACCAATGCCCTCCAAATCACAACACTGAACTAAATAGGTCGCTGGGACGTATTTCTGTGACTTGATTTCGTTTATCTGATTGTAACAGTAGATTTGGATTCTAACTTAACTCGTTCACGCAACTCTTATTCGTGACGTCATGTGAGATGTACGTGTTTTACTAGGCATACAAAATTATTTGAAAAACATATTTCCGGAAAATGTATTGGCTAAAGTTTACTTTAAGACAAATAGTAGTATTGCATTTTTTTAAAGTAGCCTGAAGTTTTAACTTACAGTCTTAAGTCACAGTATGTTTACCAGCATTCAACAATCATACAATGTGTTAACGTTGGCAGCACTATTCTGTTTCCTAAAAAAAAAGGGCAGGTGTCCTAAAGTAAATTTACAACAATGTATTTATGAAAAGCTATCTAACTTACTCAGAACCTGTATTTGGATGAAGTGTAGATCATAGTGTAGAAATGTTTTATTTCTCTCTAAAAAAAATCAGTAACTGTGCAGATGAGGATGACCAAAGTTATTGGGAAATTCTAAAACTAGTCTACAGGTTAAACTGACTAAAAACCAAAACAATGTTCGAAGGAAATAAATATTATAGACATTAAGACAAAAAGAGAACTTACAAAAAAATACAGGTTAAGTTTAGCCATTTTCGGTAAGTTTGGACTAAACAAACAAAACTAAACACTTCACTGACAACAAGAACGTAAATAATGAAATACTAAGGGAGACCCCTGCGTGCTCCGCACGCCAACCCCCCACTCCCCACCTCCCTGTTGGAACCCTAGCTAACCTGTGCGAAGTTTTTGCAATTAATGTAGGCCTAGTTGCTTGATTTAATAAAAGATTGATTTATTAAATTTACTAAAAAGACAATTTCATCATTGATTGATTTATTAAATTTATTTAAATTGATTTATTAAATTTACTAAAAAGACAATTTCATCATCACTAATTATCCGTTCACCTCCATAACTATTGAACTATAAACAGAAAAACATAATTAAGCAACAGCAAAATTAAACATAACCTACTTCAATAAAGTAAATTACAACATAAACTAACCATGTCATGATAATAAAACATGTGCTGTTATAATCAGCTGATCTGTGCAATTATATATTTTTATGTCCAATAGAACTCCAGATGATAATAAAACATGTGCTGTTATAATCAGTTGATCAGTAAATACAATGTTATTGAATAGAAAATATTTTAAATTACATTTTAAAAATATTAAATGATGGAATAGTAAAATTTTAAGTAAAATGGGCAAATATAGAGCTAATTACCTTTCATTTAACACAAATCGCATGTCAATCGGCCCAATAGAACTCGAGATCTCACTCGGATTACAAAAAACCTTTTCAAATTAATATATAGATACTAAACAAAATAAACGAAAAATCTTATAAACAGTGAATCGTGCGGTTAAATTACTAAGGCGTGCAACAGAAGCAAGGATGCGCAGTGGAATACTAAGCTAGTGCACTTGCGCGATCTTGAGCACCTGCTCAGTGCTGGTGCTGTGAAAGCGTCAGTCGGATTGCTACTACCACTAAGAAAAACAAGTGTCGTTACATTGATTTATACAACCGTTTTACAGGCATGTGCACCTTAAAATATGTTCATGGTTGTGAAACATTTACTGCGTTGGTCTAAAAACTAATCTATATGTATAAGAGCTAAATCCACTGACTCACTGATCACGATTTCTCAAAACTACTGAACGGATTGTAACGAAATTTGGTATGTAGCTTCACCTAGGGCCATAGGTGCTCACTAAGGAAGGTTTTCAAAAAATTGGAAATTTTAGGAGGGTTTGGAGGGGGATCAAAGTTACTAAATCACGATTTCTCTAAAACTACTGAACAGATTGGAATGCAATTTGCTATGCAGCTTCCTCTAGGGCCGTAGGTGCTGATAAGAAAGGGTTTCAAAAAAATTGAAATCTTAGGGGCGGTTTGGGGGTACTAAAATCACGATCAAATCAAAGTTACTAAATCACGATTTCTCCAAATTTCTTTTCCTTTTACAAAATGAAACCCTAAATACAAGAATCGTGCGGTACGAGCAGATTAAAATTTTATTTATTAAACTCTAAAATATTATTTGAAATGGAAAATGTGTACTTAAAATTAGGCCTAAAAACGTAAAATTAATTTTAGTTTTCATACCAAAAGGAACAAACTTGGCTGTCGTCGCCATCTTTGAGAACTTTTTTAACGTCCTGTACGAAATAAACGTGCATACGGAAAAATGTAATTATTCAACTGTAAATAGGACAGCACAGTATATGTTTACATATGTATGCCCAACAGTTTCAGCACAGTAGCACGCCAGCTGATATCGTATGACCCAAATCCCCCTACATTGTATAAACAACCCCCCCACTGGACGCAGTAATCTGTTTGTTTTTACATATGTACATGTACTACAATATTTTATTGAAGTTAAAACGTTCTCATCAAGTCCACAGAGCCGGGTTTGCACATTTAATCCGGCGGAATAAAATAATCCGCGCAATATTTCATAAACTTTTATTAGAAGGGAACTAATTTTGCGCTGGGTTGGTAAACGTACTCTTTGAACCGTTTAATTAAAAAAATTAAAATAGGGGATTTTATACTGTTTTTATCACTAATACCAAAGTCTATTCAGGTAAGCTTTGTTGTTGTTTATTTTAAGCGTTATGTGTGCATGTTTTTTTCTTTAAGTTATACTTCTTTGCGCCCGTTGTAATCGGGATGGGATGTCGGTCGAGAAACCGCGTCACGCGTTAGGAGTAAAATCCGGAAAGTGCCTTTTTATACCTTTCTTCGTATATTCGTATACTTTCCTATACTTCAAAACGTCGAATTGATTTGAAACTTTGCACACTTATCAAGGACCGATGACAATGCAATATTAATTTTGTTGGGTGTAGTAAGTCAGCACTGATCATGGTCCCCAGACTAACTGTGACCAACCAAACAGATGCAGCGATAGTATTCATAAGCGTATGTAACAAAGAAGGAAAAATGGGATATTAATTTTAAAATATGCCTTCAGTGTTGGTTAGTGTTTTTATAAAAGAATAGGCTATCATCTACAACATAGTAGGGCTATTCTAAGTTACGACTAGTTTTTCCCAAAATATATTAAATCAATAGTAGGTCTACCTGGCTATACCATTGGATGGCCAAAGAAGTAGGCCTATAACTTCCACCGTCTGGTCCGACGCAGACCCATTTTTTTTAGAGTGTTTTTTTAATTGGATAACCAAATTAAAATTTTTAATTTCCAAATTACTTGTCAAACTTTGGGGGTTTTCAACAATATCGTTCATAAAACAATTTAAGTTCTAAACGGAAAATTTTCTATCAGAGGCTATAGTGTAAAATTTTCCCATTTTATTCAAATAAATTGTTGAAATTTTATTGAATTCAAGCTTTGGCTGTGTTTCAAATAGTTTAATTGAATTACATTGTTTAACTGTATCGTTCGATAAATATTCTTTCATGATAGGAACCCATGTAGGGTACATCCGATTTTCTTGCAACGATAAGCCTGTACTTGAATTACATAATCAAGGCCTTAAGGGTCTGCTGTAGTGGCGGCCATCTTGGATTTGTTATCCCATAAGAGCAATGTTAAATTTCATATGGGTCTCAATGTTTGTAAGGTCTCATTTCAAGCACATTCGCAATACGCATCCGTTTTGCTTTTCACGTTCGTCACGTAATTGACATTTTTGAAGTACTGTACCAAGTTTTAACTTTTTTCTTTACACAATACAAAATGTACAATTAAAAGTGAATCGCAAGCTGGATCCGCAATTTTATAAAGAATATTAAGTTTTTTTTCAGCACTTAATTACAAAAGATGGATTAATAAAATGGTTTGAAATGAGGCAATGTCAAAGCGCTCAGCTGTAAGAATTGCACTGTTTAGGTACGGCTTTAGAGAGAAGCGCTTGCGTTTCCGGTTGCTTTCTCGTTCACTGGAGCAGACTCTTAAGTGTGTTAATGAGACGATGCCAAAAACGCTATTAACGTACTGCATTCATAAGAGAAGATACTTTTTTTGAAAAAAAGAACTTCAGTTTGAAAGAAAACGGTCACGCTAGGTGATCTGTTCGCCGCGACATTGTCGCTGCTACATGGTCGGGGAGAATTTTTTATAGGTAGGTGACACACTAAGCGACATTCACCGTATCACAGTTGTCAAGATGTCTTCTTTGTGTGAGGAGGAGTTGTAAATTACAAATAATAATAATTATTATTATTGGTTATTGCTTGTGATTACCGTAAGGATTTACTTAAAAAAGAAGAAAAAGCGTAGATTTGGAGTAATTTATGATCTAGGACTGAAACTGAAGATAATTTTAATAGTTGTACCCCAAAGAGGTCTACGTAAACTAATTGCATTAGTAAAAATATCAGTGTCAAAGGGCATGGCTATTTCAAAAAGTGAAACAAGATACTCAGCCTACAGCTTTACTAAAAACACTGAACTAAAGCCTAACGCACACTAGGGCGGCACGGCACGGACGGACGGCCGTCACGGCAATATTTAAAAGTAAATAACATTGAATGTAATGTGGGTGCGCTAACTACCCAACAACGGATGACCGGCACCTTCAGCCGTTTGTTAAAAAGTCCGGGAGATCGAACGTTTTAACATTTCCGAGCTGCCGTACCGATGACGCATCCTCACTTCCGGGCGGGCGGTACGGGACTTCCGCCGTTCCCCACTGATCGCAGTGCACTTATCAACGATACACGCAAAAAATAAGGAAATGAAGGTAAAACTATTTCAATTTGTCGGTCTGTGTGTGATTTTCTATTTAACAATTATTTATAAAACTTCAATATTTTTTTACGTTTTATTTACTCCTCTTACCTCAAACAAATCGCTAGCCTTTCTTTGGGTTGCACTGGACTTCGAAACTTGGTCTTTTCCCTGAATAGTTCACCTTCTAGAACGTTTAGAAGACATTCAAACTTCTCGTGAATCATTCGGAAGTACTGCAAAAAAACTTCTCATCATCCTCTACAAGATGAGGAAACAAGGTGTGGAACTCGCCAAAACTTAGTCTTTTCCTGCTTATATTGTGTACCAAATATATTTGCTTTTTCTTTCTAGTCTCTTCCTCTTCTTCTGCCAAAATTAAACTAACTGTCACCACTTCCTCATCTATATTCATTATGTGTACTCTCGCAGTATAGCTTGCAGACTGTCCTAAATTGCGGATGTGCGGTTGTCCCGTCCCGTCCGTGTCTAGTGCGCGCACTCCCCCTTAAAAATGAAGTCCGTGCCGAGCCGCCCTAGTGCGCGCTAGGCTTAATGCGTTTCAGAACTGGAACGCACATGAATCAGTGGAGCAGAGAAGGGTGAGGGAGCGACATGTAGCGACCTGTCGCCTAGCGTGGTCGGCTCCATTAGATAGCACGGGGAGCGCATTTGTCGCCGCGACCAGAATACGCTTCCGGACACGGTCCATTTGCAGTCGCTGGTCGCGGGTCGCCTAGCGTGGCCGTATCTCTGTCATTCAATGCTTTCCACTTTTTTTGGCGCAGCGACCAGGTCGCCTAGCTTGACCGTAGTCTTAAACGCAAAAAGCTTTCTGTTCACTAGTCCCCATCGTTGCTACTAGCGGCACTAGCGCTTTCTAATGGAAGCCAGAGGAAACTGTGCACGCGCTTGCGCACAGGTGTACCGCCAAAACTGTCTGGGATGCTCTTTCATTTGACGTACCGTACTATTTATAATTGTAAGGTAAATGTAATAAATACTAAAACCCTTATATTCATTTTGAATCACCCGCTATTTGCGCATAAAGATAACTGCAAAGATAGTTTAATTTGAGCATGTGTGAAGCCAACACTTTGATCAAAGCTATTTCACACACCAACAACCTTCAACACACATTCATCCGGTGGTACAACTTGTCCTTTGTTTGTTTACAATTAATAAAGACAGAAACAAGAACGCTTTAATGTGTACCGTATTTGCCAAGTATTTATTTCGTAATATAACTGTACACATGACGCAGTGGGACGCCCTTTCAAGGTCAGTCTATTTACGGCTGCAGGCTTTGAGTCTGCCTGTAAACAGGTGTAGGTAAACAATATCGAATTTACTGCAACTTTGAAATTTGTATAAATAATTCATCAAGGACTTTACTCACGCTGAATATTCGTTTAACTAGCCGACACACGAGTACGTCGGGTAAACGTTCGAAGCATAAGAAACAAAATAGATCCTTTTAATCTGTCCCGACTGTCTGTTGGTCACAGTAGATTTTTGTCTGTTCTAAAAGCAATTTTGATTGTTCGTAAAACTCAATTAGTCCAATTGCCACAAGTACAAGATTTTTAATCTTGTAAAGATAGCGGTAAAGAACCTTTTTTTCATTTTGTCTAAATCTTGCCACTTTTGTATACCTCTGTTTATTATTACTAGAGTGTTGTGTGACCTGCTACCAGGATGAAGGTCCTCTGTGCCCCATGACCAGTTCACGTCAAACGCGCCCTTTTTGCGTGAGTCCTTGGGGGCCTTTCGTATGTACCTGGTGTCAGCGTATCCTTGTCCCAGATATTTCTGCCTCGGTGATGCGAGCGCGTCACATTCGCATAAAACATGGAAAGAAGTTTCCTCCTTCGACATAAAGGGTTGTTCTCTAACCCCATCAGGTGGAGGTGTCTCGTTAGTAGACCGACCAACAACCACACTTCCGGCCTGCCAAGACCCAGCTGTGTTCTGCTTAGATTGTCCATCCAGACCATGAATAAAGTCGTGTGCCTGTCTCTGACCTCTTACCATCTCTCTCCATCTGTGTAACTGTTCTGATTGAACATTTTTTCTTGCGCTTTCTTTTCGTGATATTCACTATCATCAGTTCAGGGTTCAACGGTGGAGTTCCAGTTCCCCTTCTTGAAAGTGTATCTGCTTGCGTACCTCCGTTACCACAAAAGCAAGAAAATATTATTCTTACCAATGTCGTTACAGATTCTGGTCCGAAAATGTTGAAACTTAGTAGTTGTTAAACAGGATGCTCTTAGATCCTTATAAGGATGAGTTTAGTAGTTGTTATACAAGATCCGCCTGAATCCTTATACGGATTCGCTTAGTAGATGTTATATAGGATGTGCTTAGTGGTTGTTATACAGGATGCGCTTAGCGATTGTTATACAGGATGCGCTTAGGAGTTGTTATACAGGATGCGCTTAGCAGTTGATTATACATTATACGCTTAGTAGTTGTTATACACGATACTCTTAGTGGTTGTTATACTTGATACGCTTAGTAGTTGTTATACAGGCTACGATTAGTAGTTGTTATACAGGATGCGTTTAGTTGTTCTTTTACAGGATACGCTTAGTAGTTGTTATACAGGATACGATTAGTAGTTGTTATACAGGATGCGTTTAGTAGTTCTTTTACAGGATACGCTTAGTAGTTGTTATACAGGATACGATTAGTAGTTGTTATACAGGATGCGTTTAGTAGTTGTTATACAGGATGTGCTTGGTTTTTGTTATACAGGATACGCTTAGCAGTTATTTATACATTATACGCTTAGTGGTTGTTATACTTGATACGCTTAGTAGTTGTTATACAGGATACGATTAGTAGTTGTTATACAGGATGCGTTTAGTAGTTGTTATACAGGATGCGCTTGGTGGTTGTTATACAGGATACGCTTAGCAGTTGTTTATACATTATACGCTTAGTGGTTGTTATACAGGATACGATTAGTAGTTGTTATACTGGATGCGTTTAGTAGTTGTTATACAGGATGCGCTTAGTAGTTGTAATGCGCTGAGATAGTTCAGGAGGTGGTAATAGTGGTCAAAATAAAGAAAAATCTTTCTATAAACATATGCCCGGAAACGCTTCTTTTTTTACTAAGTAAATTATATCTCTAACTTAACCGTTTGAGTTGAAATTTTGCTCATTACTCGTCAATGTGGCCACATAAATAGAAAATTATCCCATTAATCCGTTTCAAAATGGTGGCCATTCAAACATTTGAAATGAGAACAACTAAAAGTCAGTACATTATTTTAAAAAAAACGTCAAGAGTACATTTTTGTAGCCCGTTTAAAGTCCTTTCGAACTGTCAAAACTATCAAATAAAGGATAAAACATCGTCAAACTTAATTAGTTGGTGTTGCAAATTAATTATTGCCTACGCTTTGTTTTTACTGTTACCGTTTCGATAGCTTTAACAGTAACTATTACAGAATCAATCGATTCATCTGCAGATATCCGTCTTCAAATAAAAGAAATTGCTAGAAAGTGCAAATTTATAACTTGTAAAATTTTTTAATAATATACCTATTACTTATATTGTGGAACAAGCCTCTGTCGTCAAAAGCAGTCCTGTTTAAATTCTGTAATGTTATACAACCCTTACAGTTTAGTCCTATCTGTCCGTCCCTGTGTCGCAACCTTCATTTTATAATCTTTGGCGATGCAATCGGGATATCAAGTTCTTTTAGCGCCCAAAAGCAGAACTGAAAAATCGATCAAATGTATTGTATTTTCCTTTAAGTAGAAAGGACAACAACCTCCTCCTAATTTCGTATCGTTGACAAGGTGTTTTAAATGAAATTCTAAATACATATTAACTAGTTTTCATTTGACTCCCGCAGGCACAAGTTATTTGCTTACAGCACATAATTAACAGGCTGCATCTCATTTTATTAAAATTTTATTAAGTAAAAATTGATTATTTTTAATACATTTTTTGTGGGTTTTCAAATTATATCTTCAATATTTTTATTTCACACTTAAATATAAAGCTTTCTTAATAATGAAAAGTTATTTAAATAATAATTCATTTATAAATAGAATCCGAAACACGAGATCACCAATGCTCGTTCAACAATCTCGCGGCTTGCGATTTAAGCCGTATCTTGCGCTTCTATCCATCCTACAAATGTCGTCTCGTGCAATCTGTTTCTTTATTCACAATTAGTTCTCTTTGTATTGGACGGTGCTAAAGTGAGTGGTCAGCAGACGCTGAGACTTAAGTTTTCAGTACACCATCTGATGAATGACTGTACACCATAATTTTATTAAAACCAAATTGTACTCTCGGCGTTTCCCCGCATACTATTTTAATATATCTTTAACTGTTTAACCCGATCAAGCATAGAGTGGGTTAAAACTTTGTTTTAATCACAGCACTTACAAAAAGCATGAGCAACATTGCCCGGTCAAAGTAGAATAAGAAGTTTTTTACGTTAGTTCGTTTCTACTTAAGGTTCGACAATTTCTGAATTTCCAAGTGGCAGACCTGTACACTATTACCATTGAGTTTCTGTTCGTTTCATTCTTCCACTAGCAAATATAGGGCAGCTTCATAAAGGCGGAAACTAGAGGGTTACACACGTAACGCTGACTGTAAACGCACTGAAATGCGCTTGTGTGATAAATAAACATAGACACAACATTAAGGCTCTGCAGTACATAAATCTTGTCACTTTTCTCGCCCATAAGAATAAAGTTACACTTGAACATGCGTACCGCTGCCAATTTTAATCACACAGTTATGATTTACGACTTATTTCAAAGATTACGTTAACGCGGATGTTTCCCTTTTTTAAAAAATCGCAATTTTTGGATAGTTTTTGAAAAAAATGAGTTCAAGTTTGAAAACAATGTTTCAAGTTCTTGATTTTTTGTTGGTCAATGAAAACCGATATCGAAATTTTCAAAAAAGGAAAACATCCGTTATTTTATCTTCTATCTGGTAGAAAAAAAATGAATTTTCTAACTTATAAATTAAAGCAGATACAAGTGTTCAAAGGAAGTAATGTACCTAGACGTACGGTGTCGCTCTCGCGCGGATCATATAAGAACTACTCAGTTGCGTATGAATATAACTTGTACAGATAAAAGGCACTACTTTCAATATTGTCTGCAATATTACAACTCAAAAATTATCGAATTTAAATTATTCAACGAAGAAAACACGTAACTTATGAAAGTATCCTTAACTTGCAAACTGTTCTGAAATATATTTCTTTAAAGAAATATTATTACATACAAAAAATAATGTAATTGAAAACCTACTGTTGATGATACAAATTAAAACTTATTTCAAAATACTGATTTCTGATTGAATCCCCGTAAGTACATTCATGAAATATCTGACCAAGTTCAGTACTAGGGGTTATAGTTTATTGGTACTTTTCTCGGGGCCATGAAATTAGGCGGGTGAGAGAAATGTCGGTGTTGCCAACTCGTGCTGTAGTTATTTCTACTACTTACACCCGTCAAGTAAAGGTTTTGAGCTCAATACAGTAGTAGTGTTTTCTCTCGTGCTTGTGAATCTGTCTACAGAGCAATGTGAAATAAAATTATACCACTGCCTTCAGAAAATGCTACAGATTCCAATGGTATGACTTTTTTTATTTTTTGTCAAACGGCAGCAAATAATTAACAGAAGAATAAAAACCTAAATGGTAATTTAATTTAAAACCGCTGTGTAGGCCTATTGAAGTTTTCACCAACCAATTTTTGTTTTTTTGGTCAGCAAGATTTCGTCTGCTGCAAAATTGTAGAAAATCGTATGAATAAAATTTGTATGAGATTCTTACTTTAGTTGTAAAATGGCATAACTGTATGAATCAAGAACAAAGACACGCGGGCGCTCGGCGAAAACCGTAGCCGTAGCCTTGCGCAATGTTGCAAGTTGCCATTTTATAATCAAGAGTAAAAAACAAATAATTTTAATGTTTATAGATCATTTGCATTTCCTTTACATAATTATTGTATGATGATAATACCATGATTTTTTTGTTTAAGCTATAATTCCGCTAATTTTTTTCTTACCGTAATACAATTCCAAAAATGCTTTTTAATTAATCTACACTAACATTATAAAGAGGCAAAGTTTTTTTTTTTTATTTGTTTGTTTGTATGGAGGGGGTAATCTCTGGCACTACTGAACCGATTGAAAAAATAGTTTTACTAATAAAAACCTACACTATTTCTGAGTAACATAGGCTATAATTCATTTCGATAAAACCCTTTTTTTATTTCAATATTTGTAAATTTAGTCGGAAAAAATTCTTAGGTTAGGCCTAGAATAATAAACCAACACATGTATTTACATTTATTACCATAGCAACCAATTGAATAAAATAACAGATAATATAGCTGTTTGCGCCAATATTTCCATTGACAGCTGATTTCAAAATTTAAAGCAATTATTTTTGTATTTATAGCTTTTAGGTTAGGGTTTTAAAGTGTAGACCTGAGCCTTGCTGGTTCTTTTAACCATTATTATAATTGCCGTTATCAAATATAAGAAATAATTTGATTTGACCATTTATCATTATTTACAATCTTAGTTTTGAGGTTATTATTAATCGTACACCTTTATTATAAATAAAACATAACATATGTTTGTAGAAGGTCCCATTGGGGGTTGGTGTGCGGAGCACGCAGGGGTCTCCCCTAGTACCTTTACAAAGCGAACTACCGCATACCATATGGAAATAAGAAACGTAGGGTACAATTAAATAATAAACGGGTTCATATTAATAATTAGATTTTTGTAAGAAAGTATTTTAAGTCATTATTAATGTTGTTAATTTTATTAATTGTTGTTCATTTAACACCACCCGGGAAACACGTGTGGATTGAGGACACCATGGACGGGAACAACTTTTACTAATTTACTATAAGCTGCAACAGTGCAAGGGTAGTGTTGCCAGTTGGTGCGTGGAGGTAGGCGAATCTCGACCTTCCGTCGCTTGACTAGTTCGATATCTGGCAACACCGCAATTCTCACCCGCCTAATTTCATGGCCCCGAGTTTAGCCACTAGTCTTTCTAAACGTTTACAGTCAAGGTATATCAAACAAGTTTTTATAATTTCTGAACATAATATAACTAAACTTGGTATCATACCGTTTTATAGAGCGGATGTTGATCGGC
>JAGFPH010006303.1:70989-81390 GCA_018207615.1 Philaenus spumarius
ATTGTTGGATTTTTTCGAACTCGTCCGAGCGACGTAGACAACCAACATGTGTACCAAATTTGAACCAAATCGGACTTAAAATGTGGCCGCTAGAGTGCGAACACGTATATACATATATGATTTTTAATGACACCCCAAAACGTGTTCTGGGGACCATGATCGGTGCTAATTTATTACTCCTGACCTTGGGTCTTACCATAAGGTCCACTGCAATAGCTAATTTTTCCTATGGAGGAGTACCTGGGGCTTTGAATGGATTGTATATGTAGTTGTTTTACTGTATGTTTGATTTGAAATTGTTAATATAGTCATATATGTCTTATTTTTATTACTTGTGTTGTATCTGTATTATGTGTATATGTGTATTAATTTGTATTCTGTGTATGTTTATAATTTGTAGATATGTGACAACTCAAATGTTTATCAACCAGAAATGTAACCAAATGAGGCTAATAAACCAAACCATACCAAACCAAATTCGCTAATAAGCCAGACAGAATGGTAAGGTGTAAAGTTAAAACACGGGAGTAGACCGATTTCCCAAATTGTTAGTTGTAACCCTAAAACATATGAAATTAATTTTGGAATTCGCTAAACTCAAGTCAGCGGTTCAGCTGCGTGGTCGAATTATTTCAGTTCTACTCATTACACATTTGATACACAACCAAGATGGCGGTCGCCATAAAGTCCCTTGACGGTTCGTACTCGGCCCATGTTCTTGGATTCCGCTGACCTTCTTTGCCTTCGCTTGTTTCTTCGGCGACTGCCTTCGGCTTTCAACAGTGTCACCTTCGTTGACTTAACATCCTTCAGTACTTCCTGGCTGCCTGGAAAGATCTGATGTATGTACGAAACTCTTAAAAAACTTAATTGCAGTGTTCCGCCGAAATAGTAAAAACCAACGTTAAAAAACCAAAAGCAAAAATTTAATTACCATTTTAGCTGTTGGGAAAACACATTTAATAATCAAATACAATTAGAACCACCGTTTTTAGTAACTGTGGCACAGCTCAATACACAGGATATAAATCTTGAGTTAGGTTTTGTTTAATTATCCTCAGATTTTCTCAACAAAAACTAATAAAACAATACGTGCAAAATATAATTCTCTTGTGACACCATTTCAGATACGTATTATGACAGGAAAGGTTTTACGGATATGATGCATTTTTGCACAAATATCGTACTTTGCTAATTGGCCATTTATTTCATTAAAGCACTTGCATAACTCAAATCCCATATAAGTTGTAAGTAATAAGTCATACTCGATTTACAGATTTATTGAAATGGCGCCCAAAAATGTGAATACTATTGTTTACATTAAGGATAATGGAATTGCAATTTTAACTGTATTTATTCGACAGTTAAACGCACAGATTCATTTTGGTATCTCTCTCCTTCTCACTCTATTTCTCTCTCCCAAGCACCTCTCTCCTTCCTCTGTAAGTAAATTAAATTTTTTTGAAACAAATATCAGTACAAAAACTACAAGAAAGGGGGTCAGTAATACTAATATTCCAAGCACAGAACTAAGATGCCAGCAAAACAAAAATACAACCGGAAGCAGGTTTTTTTGATAGGAAGTATACATTTTTGAGATTTTTTGTACTAGAAAGAAATTTTTTAAAGTTTTATCTAAAAAAAATAATATACAGGGTGGGACAAAGTTAGTGTTACAAACTTCGGGAAATGGTTCTATGGGTCAAAATAAATAGAAAATCAAGAATAATATTTTTTCGAAAAACGCTTAATTTCCAAATATCCGCCATTTTGTTTCTTTTATTTTACTAAATAATTAATAACTAGAGAACGGTTTAACCGATTAAAATCAGACTTTGCACGAAGTTTAACCTAACAATGATCTATCTTAAGAAAAATAAGCGATTATATCCAATCATGCATTTAAAAATGGCGGCTGTTTGAAAATGTCAGACCTAAATTACTCAAAAACCATACATTTGAACAAAAAATTTCAAGGTACCTTTTTTGTAGCCCTTTTAATTCCCTATCGGATGATTTAACTTTCAAAATAATCGGATAAAGAATAATAGTTAAGTTAAAGATAATGACAGCAAATGTACATACAATATTGTAGTATTTACTGTGTTGGTATAGGATGCCGGAGTGAATAAACCAATTATTACACATAGCTTAGCTTTATCCTTCATTCGATTGTTTTAACAGTTACACCAACCGATAGGAAATCAAAAGGGCTACAAAACAAGTGTCTTGACATTTTTTGATAAAATGTCCGGGTTTGAGTAATTTAGGTTTGAAATATTCAAACAGCCGCCATTTTGAAATTCATTATTGGATATAATCGCTTATTTTTTTAAATATAGATCATTGTTAGGTTAAAGTTCATGTCAAGCTTGAACTCAATCTGTTAAAACGTTCTCTAGATATTAATTATTTAGTAAAAGAAACAAAATGGCGGATATTTGGAAAATGAAGCGTTTCTCGAAAAAATATTATTTTTTATTTTCCATTTATTTTGACCCATAGAACCATTTCCCGACGTTTTTAACACTAACTTTGTTCCACCCTGTAAAATATTATTCTGCACATTTTTTTTACACGACCTTATAGTCCGAGTAGTTCCCCCAAAATCGATCAAAACTTCCATAAAAGTACCCGGTTCAAATAGGTGCAGCTTCTCATCCGAGGTTGCAAGGTCGAGGTGCAAACTCGCAAACCGTTGAGCGGAAGAAATCAACGGGTAAGCTGTGGTTGGAGACTGCGGTGCAAACACATTTTACCAATATATTTCGTGCAGGCCTATTCATTCAGCTCTGTCGTGAGTTGCATAGGAGTAATCAGGGGTGCGGGGGGGGGGGGTTATAACCCCCCATGTAGGAAATATTTTGCACTTTGTGTACATTAAAATACGCTCTTGAGAGTGACTTGTTTTCACCACCTATGCAAATGTCAAGCTACAATAAAATATTGCTAACATTATCTTCGGTCAAATTGGGTACTGGCACTTTTATACAGATGCAGTGTAGTGTATCAAAGTATAATGTTCTAGAGGCAGCACACGGAGTTTTGTCCGCCACGGATTATTTGCCGTCGCCGTCATATCAACAGTGGCACGAAGGAGAATATTAGAGCATACATATTGGTCGGGAAAATAAACGATCGGTTTATTTACCACTGACGGTAGCTGTGCAGCCGCTCGCTGCCACTACAATCGACGGATTTTCCATCGTCTCCGCCGAAACAGTGGCGAACGTGACCAAATGCACGCAAATTTTCCTTATTTCAGTATTTTTTCCGTAGAATAGGTACTATCCTTCAGCCGCGTTTAGAAACCAACTTTCTTAAATAATTGAAAAACGTTTCTTCTAGTTCCTCGAATCAGGAAACACAGTGTAGGACGCTCCAAAATCTTTTCTTCTTTTATTTATTGATTCGATGGACCGAAATATGTATATTTTTTTACTTCCTTTTCAATCGGCGACGGAATAACAATAAAGCGAGAGTTGATCTCTTTTCATGTTAGTAAAACATTAGAAGAGATAATATATTACATAACACACTTCGTGATTGATGAACTAGACACTTCAGTTTAGTGAATCCCAATAAGAATTTTAGACGGCGCGGCGTCGGAAATTTTACCGCGTGCACACTTTAAATTTTATGATTATCCGCAGCCGTCAAAAAAGACGCCGTGTGTGTTCCAGGCCTATGGGGTTAGAGGCAGCGCACGGAAAGATTTGGCGGGGGATGAGTCATTGTTGCTATTCTAAATTATTCTAAAATGGGCCTGAATCCCAAAATTATTAGAAGTGGAAAAGTATACATACCTATATTATTTTTAAAATACTTTTGGAAAGCCTAAAAGTGTTATTTTGCATCTTAATTTAAAACAAATTTCAATGCTCCCCCCCCCCCCCCACCCCCGGTTGTTTTAGCCCCGGCCCCATACGGTCGTCCTGGTTACGCCTATGGTGAGTTGAACAATTTCCCAAATAAATTATTGAGACCCTGAAGCATATAAACTTAATCTTGGAAATTCGCTCAACTCAAATCAGCGTTTCATGTTCTTGATCGAATTATTTATTTATATGTTGTAACGTATAAATTGTGACTTTTAAACAAGCTATGTCTCTAGAGTCATGGTTAACCTTTAGTTAATTTCTAATTTTTTTGTTTGTTTCAGTATCTGGATGTTCTCTTAAATTTTTTCGTTAAATTTTTGTAATTTTGGTTAACGCCTTCCCATAGGACTAATAAAGAGAGGAATGAGGAACAACACACGGATATATCAAACGTCGATGACCAGAATTAAACCTAGGTCAGCCGAAACCTGTGCTTATTGATACGCCGCTGTACTAACTGTGCTATCGTCGCTTCTACGTTTTATTCCTAAGAGGTCAGTCGTATATTACCATTGTATTTTGATAACTTAAAAGAACTCCGATCCAATGCATTATTTCAATCCACTGGAAATTCGGCGATAGTGGCGCGATCTATGGAGGAAACGACGAAAGCTGTATGTAGCACCAATGCTTTGAATGATTACTCCCTAGCGCTACCCAGCGGCGCGATCATGCAATATTTTCCCGACAAACTTTTCTTCGCCACACAGTCGCCGTATGCATGCATGATCTATTTTATTATTCATGATCTATGATATTACTAGGTAATATTACTTTTCTTAGTGGAGCCAGTGGTTTCCTTTGTTTTTGGTTTTATATGATAGATACGTATTAATTATTTGTTATTTTTGTTGATGAAGAAAAATAATAATAATAATCAATAAGCACGTTTTTCAGTAGGAAATTATGGTTTTAGCAGTTAAGCACGCGTAAGGAAACAGATGTTTACAAACGAAAAACAATGAATGCATGGGTAAATCCACAAACTTTGTCACGACTTGCTAGCGTTGGGTTGATTTCGGAAAATAAACGATTTCTTTTAAACTCGTCGACAATCTTGCTTTTGGCAGGCGTAAATGTGACGAGGAATTAAGTTTGTTATAAAAACTCTGCTCCAAATTAAAAATATGGTTCGATTGATGACAATTTTCTATTTATTTATGATGTGACTATTTTTCTTAATTGGAAATGTCTAATTAAAAATAACGTACGACAAAGATAATTTTTCCAGTTGAATCTTGTAATCCACAGAATCTTATATCGAGCTGATTTAATTGAGAAACATTCCTTTCTTTTTGCAACTTTAAATTGTTACTTGGACATTTTTCTAATAAAATAAATTATTAATTGTAATTGTTGTTTAAAAACGGTAAGGCCTACAAATTAAAATGTAAAACTTTACAAAAATGACTAGCGAGTTTAGATCCTCTAACTTTCGTTTTGTTCCAAGACCCTCCTCACCACACCCTATCATTGTTGACATAATCAAATGAAAGGCGTTTGGTATTTGACAATTCATTTTGTGTATATCCCTGCAAGACACCTTTCTATCACTAAGAACACAATATGTGTTGTTGGTTGTGGAAAATAGTTTAGTTCAATAATTTTCTAAATAAAATATACAATTAATTGAAATTTCGTAGAAAGTATCGAATTAGAGGAATAGTTACCTAACAAACAGCTCAAAAAAGAATTTTACAAGCAATTTTTTTCAAATAGATTGTTTGCCCTTTAGCAAAGTTAACAAATGTACGCTTTACAACTGAAACTAACATGTATAAAAACATGTATCAAGAACTGTTATGCAGACGCACTCCTTAGAAAACAATTTACCAAGAAACTTGTTTGTTTAGACGCACACAAAGTAATTTATTAAGTACATTTTAATTGGACGACCTCTTTAACAAGCAGTTTATCAAGAAGCTTTTATTTAGACACAAAAAAGTAATTTATCAAGCAAATTTTATTTAGACACACTCTTTAAAAAATAATTTATTAAACAAAATATTTAGACGCATACATTAATGGGTAATTTATCGAGAAACTTTCATTTAGACGCAATCTTTGAAAAGTAATTTATCAAGAAACGTTCATTTAGACGCACACTTAAAAATGTATTTATCAAGATACTTTAATTTAGACGCACTCTTTAAAATGTCATTTATCAAGAAACTCGTATTTAGACCCTTTTAAAAGTAATTTATCAAGAAACTTTCATTTAGACGCAATCTTTGAAAAGGAATTTATCAAGAAACTGTTATTAGGACGAACTCTTTAAAAAGTAATATATCAAGAAAATTTTGTTTAGACGCACTTTTTAAAAGTAATTTATCGAAGTAATTTTAATCGAGAAACTTTCTTTTAGATGCAATCTTTGAAAAGTAATTGATCAAGAAACGTTCATTTAGACCCACTCTTTAAAAAGTAATTTATCAAGAGACTTTCATTTAGTCGCACTCTGAAAAGTAATTTTTTTCAAGAAACTTTCATTTAGACGCAATCTCTGAAAAGGAATTTATCAAGAAACTTTTATTAGGACGAACTCTTTAAAAAGTAATCTATCAAGAAAATTTTATTCAGACCCAATGTAAAAAAGTAATTTATCAAAGTAATTTTATTCATTTAGACGTAATCTTTGAAAAGGAATTTATCAAGAAAATGTTATTTGGACGCACTCTTTAAAAAGAAATATATCAAAAAACTTTCATTTAGGCGCACTATTTAAAAAGTTATTTATCAAGAAACTTTCATTTAGAGGCACTTTTTAAAACGTAATTTATCAAGAAACTTTCATTTAGAAGCACTTTTTAAAAAGAAATTTGTTGTTCACATTAAAACTAATTTCAAGCTTTGTTATCCTCATTAAATTTGTACTGTTTTTAACTCTAAAACACTTCATGTTGCACCAAGCTACCGTAACAGATTCAATACAAAAAGTATAAAACAACAAGTGTGTAATAGCCTTGCTTTATGGCGCTATCAACGTTGACGCTTTATGGAGACTGGGAGCTAAATGCGGGGGGAAACAACTCTGTTGCATATTTTAAAGATAAATTCAATTTCCTTATTGTTCAGTTACCCAGGACACGTTGTCAGATAAATAAGCTGAGATTATTTAATTCCGTTTCCAGATTTCCGTTCTTTACACAAATTAGAAAAGTTTGCGCTTACAAGTTCCTACAGCGAGTGTTCAAGTCGATAACATATTGCGCTGTATAAGTTTAATTAAATTACAAAATACGCGACACAACTCCAAGTTCTGCGAAATACAAACACGAGACCGTTCGCTGCTTTGCTCCGTGTGTTAAGATGACCATTAATAAAGTTCATTGGCTTTGTTGTTATTATTTTTTCCTTTCAAAAATATGCAAAGGATAAATGTTTTCTGCCTCTCACATCTAAGTAGAAGAAGATACAAAATTTAACCTGAAATATTTCAAAAGGTTTGTCTGGATTTAAAAATAAAGAAGATCTATGTTAAAACAGGTCCGGAATAGTTTTTTCTACCTGTATTTCTACCCATAAAATACATAGGTCTACTCTTTGGCAGTAAATCTTCAGCTACGTGAAGATTTCGAATGCATTATTTACGTAACCTATAACTATAGAGAAAAAAATTCACAATAACTAATAGTTTCCTGTTTATCAATAATAATCATAATTACTTACTCATTCGTAAAATAAAATAATAACACATCAACTTGTGGGCCACATTTATATCGTCTCATTACATTATAACATACTACTCTCTATTAAATAAAACAATTCCTGTCATTCACGCAAAAACTCTGATTTTATTGCGCATGCGTCAGGATGCTGCCCACGCTACGCCGATCCAAATGCCTCTCTACTAATCAATCGTTATTTCAGTGAAAATACCAGCATTTTAGAAATTAATTTTTTTTAGCAAAACAACATTTACATTTTTATTTATATAGATAAACTAGCTTTCCCGACCCGGCTTTGCACGGATAGACAAATCAAAGTTAAATGTATATTAACAAAACATATATTATATCAATAAATATATTACACTATGTATTTCTTATGGGGATTTTTAGTAACTTTGACCCCCCCCCCAACCTCCCCTCAAATATTGATTTTTTTTAAAACTCTTTCTTAGCGAGCACCTAGGGCCCTAGAGGAAGCTACATACCAAATTTCATTCCAATCCGTTCGATGGTTCATTGTAGTAGCTTTGACCCCCAAACCTCCCCTAAAATTTCGAATTTTTTTTAAAAACTTTCTTAGCGAGCATCTATGGCCCTAGATGAAGCTCTATACCAAATTTCATTCCAATCCGTTCGGTAGATTTTGATAAATCGTGATTTAGTAACTTTGACCCCCCAAAACCCTCCCTAAAATTTCGAATTTTCGGAAACCCTTTCTTAGTGCGCGTCTAGAGCCTATAAAGAGTATTAGTACCAAATTTCATGTTTGTAGGCCTCGTGGTTTTGGAGAAACTGTGATGAGTCAATGAGTCAATGGTATTTGGCTTTTATAAGTATAGATAATTTATTTTTTAATATCAACCCTTATTTTTATAACTTTAACCCTTAAATGTGTGTTTTAAATAAAAAATTACTAAAACTTTTTTTTTAAAGCTACAAACAAATGTTTACAGAACTATTACACTATTATTTACAACTGACTCATTACACAATTTAAAAGATTTTTATTTTACTGTAACATTTGACGAAAGTGAAATACCAAGTTTTGGAAATAACCTAATTAATTTTCATTATATTCGCATTAAAACTACAATAACTCATCAACGTATTCTAATGTTTATTTCTGTATTATTTCAAACACAATTTATAAAGGTCGAAACGGACAGAAACCCCAAATAAGGGGAGACATTGGGCCATGACACTACCCCAATACAAGTGTACTTGTGTAGGTCAATGTATCCAAACACGCTTCCACGAAACAGTAGTGTATTGCGCAATCCATAGCAGTGCCCTTGAACGAAGCTGAGGGTCAGGGGCGCGCATGTCTACCCTCGGGAATCGATGCAAGCTCCAGCCCAGAACGACCCACATCCCCCCACCCCCACCCCCCAGCATCTCTTGTTCAGTGACCTGATATTACGCGAGTTGCATCAATAAATTGACAAGGGAATTGCAAACATTGGGCAAGTCCATTTTACCCAGTGACCTAATTTAGGTGCATTGGTCATCTCGGAGCGTTGCATTAGATCATTGGATTCCATTATTTCCCTCTACTCGTGTGTTTCGAGGTGACAGGGCGTTCACGTTTATACTAGGGTTCATTCGGTCTTGTGTGTTGTTTACGTTTGCACTTCTTTAAATAAGTTATTTCCATTTTGTCTTCTCGCTGTTCTCTCACTCGTGCGAATTTAAATGTGTATTTCAAATATGCTCGAATCGGAAAAACAGCTGTTTTTAAAGGCCAAATAATTACTTTTAAATATCAAAATATATCTGGCAAATTTATTTTCTATACGCTTGTGTAATATATAACAAAGCCTATATTCCTACGTAAGTTCAGTTTAATAATTTGTAAACATTTCTTAAGGCTCGGCTCCCTACATTCAAAACGGCGAAGTTGGGTACCAATTTCAATGTTAAATAACCAAAACATACCATCACTATTAAGCATATTTTTGTGTTGTTTTTGTCAAAAAACGAAAGCTGTATATTTTTTTCTTAAAGTTAAATAGGTTGTGGGTGTTGATTGCTAAAGTTTTTTTTCAATATCTCTTTTTGCAACCGAGTAAAAAATTAATAAAGTTTACTATTTTTTACTATTTAGGCCTATATCATATGTTTATGAAAACAATAAAACGGTTTTTGAAAATGTATTTAGCAATAAATATCCGCATATGATAATACTTCAAAATGAAACCAAATTTTTAAATTTATTCCACGAATTATAAGGAAACAAATGACTTATTCTGTAGCATTGCTCTTATGGGAATCAGATTCAATATGGCGGACTGGGTAGCAAATTTAGCTATGTTTATTAACGAATTTGCATAGTTTCCTGTGATGAGCTATTTCATTGACTCTTTTGGTGAGGCCAAAGGTCAGGAGTGGTCAATGTGCACTGATCGCGGTTCCCAGAACATGTTTCATTGTTGTTACTGAAAATACGTTAACAAAACTTATTCAAGGCATACGGACAAAAAACATACGTTCGGGTTTAGGCCTATTTCTCGAAAAGTATTAGGTCTAATGATACTATTTTTTACACACATATAAACAAAGGATGTATTTACTTATATCTATAATATTAGACAGACTGCTGTAAGAATTATTTTCGTAGAAGGCCTAATTAAAAATTTCAAGTTGTGTTTCATTTATGAATTAGGTTTTCTAAAATTATGAATTAATTACCACTTAAAATATGATCCTTCATGTACATATGCTTAATTATGTATTCATATGCTTATAACTCCAATATTTATAAAATCCAAGTTCATTAAAATATCTCAAACCGTTTAAAAGTTACAAGCGTTTTAAAAATGTCAACATAGGGGAGGGGGTGGAAGGTTATG
>JAGFPH010006304.1:0-19067 GCA_018207615.1 Philaenus spumarius
TTTCAGTATAGTAACCAATCAACAATATTTATAGTATAGGAACCAATAACCAATATTTTTCAGGTTTTTCATTATTGTAACCAATCACCAATATTTTTAATATAGTAACCAATCACCAATATTTTTAATATAGTAACCAATCACCAATATTTTTCAGTATAATATCAAATTACTAATATTTTTCAGTACTGTGACCAATCACCAATACTTTTCATTAAAGTAACCAATAACCAATATTTTTCAGTATAGTAACCAATCGTCAATATTTTTCAGCATTGTGACCAATCCCCAATATCTTTCAGTATAGTAACCAATCAACAATATTTTTTAGTAAAGTAACCAATTAATTAACAATATTTTTCAGTACAGTAACCAATCATAAATATTTTTTCAGTATAGTAACAATCACCAATATGTTTCAGTATTGTAACCAATCACCAGTATTTTCAGTATAAGTAACCAATCAGCAATATTTTTTAGTATAGTGACCAATCACCAATATTTTTCAGTATAGTAACCAACCACCAATATTTTTTCAATATACAGTTGTAGACAATCACTTGTAGGTTTTACAATATAGTAAACTATCCCCTATATAGGCTATTTTCAATGTAGTGGACAATTGCCTGTATTTTTTGCGATATAGTAGGCAATCGCATATATTTTGGTATTTTAGTGTGCTGGGTGTGCTAGGAAATTTACGCTGAAATTGGATAGAGAAATCGTAAAAAAAACTGAAAACATTCTAACATATTCTACAACCGTTTTATTGTTAACAACCCCAGTAAAAAGTCCAACGGAACAGTTTCAACTATACACTTGAAGAACTGGGACACAAGTAATGAACATTGTGCAAGTGACGCCATTATTCACAATTAAAGCGATTCATCGAGAAGTGATTAATAATCCAGTAAGCTGTAAATTAGGTTCGGCTTTCCCGACGTTATTGGCGGAAGCTACAACGAGATAATTATACTCAGTGAGGGTCTTGATTAATTGTAAGACTTGGAAAAATACACCTCCGCTCAATCTTTGACGGGGTTTCTTATTCTAAAAACAATGTGGATCAATCGTATTTCAGAACTAACAATTTAGCTTATTAGCGAATTTCCATAGGAAAAAAGAGCTATTGCAGTGGCCCTTATGGTAAGACCCAAGGTCGGGAGTAGCAAATGAGCACCGATCATGGTCCCCAGAACACGTTTTGTGTGTAATTAAAAATCATATATATATATATATATATGTATATATGTGTTAGCACTCTAGCGGCCGCATTTTAAGTCCGATTTGGTGCACATTTTGGTTGTCTACGTCGCTCAGGCGAGTTCGTTAGCCAAAAAAATCCAACAATCGGAAGCACGTTTTTTGACAGGAAGTAACTATGTTTTTAGATTTTTCCTAGGAGAATAACTTTGTTTTTGAGTTGTTCTACAAATATAAATGCAGGATGTCATTCTGCACATTTTGCTTTTTTACGCGACCTTATAGCTCGCTTGGTTCTCCAAATTCGATCAAAACGTAAAATACCATAGAAGTACCCGGTTTAAAGCCATGTGGCGTGCGAAGCATACAATGTTTTTTGTGTTGAAGATATTTACAATATTCTGAATGGCGTGCGAAGCTCGCAATGCACTGTGTATTGAAGATACTCCCAATATGTGGGTTGGCGTGCGAACCACTTTGCAGCTATTCAGCACCGTCGTGAATAGACCTAGGCTATTTCTTAAATTGTTGGTTGTAACCCTAGAATATAGGCCTATAAACTTAATTTTTGAAATTTGCTCAACTCACGTCAGCGGTTCAGCTGCGTGGTTGGATTATTTTATTTACCAATGGCAGTTCACAATATCATTACTAAAAAGTTATAATAGACTTCCCTCTCTTTATCAAATTTCCATAGAAAAGATGAGAAATTGCAGTGGCTCTTATGGTAAGAACTAAGGTCAAGGGGAGTAGTCAAAATGCACCAATCATGGTCCCTAGAACAAGTTTTATGGGTGTCATTAAAAACTTTATATACAGGGTGATTAAAAACTATGCGGCAATGTCTTGGCAGCTCATTATATAGCTAAAAATAAGAAAAACAATTTCAGATAAACATAGGCCCGAAAACGCTTCGTTTTCCAGCTATCCGTCATTTTTTGTCTTTTAAAAAAATAATTCATATCTAGAGAACGGTTTGACTGATTGAGTTCAAACTGGGCATGAAGTTTAACCTAACAATGATCTATCTACAGAAAAATAATCGATTCTATTTAACTATGCGTTTCAAAATTGCGGCTGTTTGAACATTTCAAACCTAAAACCGTACGTTTTAACAAAATTTTACTCAAATTCCGTTCTCTAATTATGAATTATTTTGTAAAAATCATACGGCGGATATCTGGAAAGCGAAGCGTTTTTGGGCCTATGTTTAAATACACTTTTTTTTATTATTATTTTTAGCTATATAATGAGCTACCGAGAAATTGTCGCATAGTTCTGAATCGCAATGTATATTTCGCACGGCCACATTTTACATCCGATGTGGTCCAAATTTGGTACACATGCTGGTTTTCTAAAATTTCATTAGCCAAAAAAATCCAACAAACAGAAGCACGTTTTTTGACAGGAAGTAAAATTCTTTTTGAGATTCTTCATACTTGAATGAAACTTTTTGGTTTTATCTGAAACAAATATATGTAGGAGCATATTCTGAAAAAAAATTACCCGACTTTATAACACGTCTGATTCTCTCAAAATCGTCAATTACCGTAAATTACCCTGAATCTTTTACTGCGAAGCGAGTTCGTCTGCTAAGAACGAAGCAAAGCAGTCAATATAATCCGAGGCCGCAAGGTTAAAGATGCGCGTGCGCCGTTGCTGGAGGATGAGATGGAAACAAATTCTACCAATACAATTTGTACACGCAGGGAGATATTCAGAGCCCTCGTGAGTAGGCCGATTTTCCAAGTAAAACACTTAAACTCAGTTTTGGAAATTTGCTCAACTCACTGGTTCAACTGCGTCATCGAATTATTTGGCTATGTGAAGCTGGCAGCGTCCATTCCCAAAATTAAAAAAATAAGTTATCAGTTTCATTTGTTTATCGTTTGTTTACGTTTGTTAAGCCTTAGTTCAAGAGTTATTAAAAAAATAAATGGCCGCTGCTAGGCTCACATCAGCAGCGCCCAATTCAAAAATCATTCCAAAAATAAGTGAAATCGTTTGTTTAGTCTTAGTTTAGTAAGAAATCGAAAAAATGTTCTTGGGCGCTGCTAGGTTCACATCAGCAGCACCCATAAACCAGACTTATCCGAAAATGGCTAAACAAACGTAAAAAACGATAAACAAACGATTTCATAAATTTTTTGATAAGTATGGTTTATGGGCGCTGCTAATGTGAACCTAGCAGCGCCCAAGACGTGAATTTTCTATTTCTTGCTAAAGTAAGACTAAAAACAAACTATGGAAATAGCTAAACAAACGTAAACTAACGATTTCATTCATTTTCGGGTATATATGCTTCATGAGCGCTGCTGGTGTGAACCTAGCAGCGACCACAATTTTTGGCTATGTATGGATTACTGAGCCTAAACAAATTATGAAAATGGCTAACCAATCGTAAACAAACGATTCCACTTATTTGTTTAATGATTTTTTGAATTGGGCGCTGCTGGTGTGAACCTAGCAGAGACCATTTAAGTTCTTAATAACTCTTGAACTAAGGCTAAACAAACGATGAAAATAGCTAAACAAACGATAAACAAACGATACTGATAATTTCGTTTTTTAATTTTGTGATTGGGCGCTGCCAGCTTTACATATCCGAATTATTTGCTCTTTATTTTTACCAGCGCTGTTCACAGCTTCGCTCATAGAAATTAATAAAAGACTGAAATAAATATCGAGTAAATATTGACAGTTCACTGGCTCTAAAACGTGTACTGAATTTCGTTCCATGTTTCCAATTTTGGTTTGCATGCATGATCAGTAATGCGCCAGTAAGTGCAAAAACACGATTTCCGCCAGTTTGCTTGAGGTCCATAAGTACATTTCACCTACAATGTTTTCCACAACAATATTTTACACCTTAGACACAAATAATGGAAATAATAATAGTATATTACGTTTCAAGCCCGGTAAGTAGGATTGTTCTGTGCGAGCAGTTCCCTTACCAGGCGAATTACGTACGATACCTTTTCATTACACTACATTGCACTTTTAACCATAACAACTTTTTATTTGAGAATTTGTAACCAACCAGTAAATATAAATGTCTTATTGTTGTAATCAGCTGTTTACATAAAACTTTAGTGTTTATTTTTATTTGTAATCAGATTGTAAACGGCAAATTTACCGTGTAGTAGTAGAGGTTACAACAGTTTAGAAGCAACATGGCGGCTGGATATCATGGCGGAGATGTCAGGATGACTGTCATTTTGGAGGCGTGGGGCGCCCGGGGGATAACGCGATGTAGGATAAGGTACTATGTACAAGAACCTTACAGAAACTGGTGTCATGTCGTTGAGTGTTGTAGCTATGGTGTCATTGCGTTGTCATGGTGACGAGTGTCATGGCGGTGGCTGGATGTATGTTGCTACAATTCTCCACGTCATTGCGCAGTAGTGTACATGGAAATCATATTAAGTCCTACATACAGGTTGATCGAAATTTTCAGTGTTGTGCACACGGAAAAGAAGGACTAGTCTCGAGTAAAGAAAACAGCTGTTTTTTGGGTGTAGTACAATTCATAGGAGTTTTCTCTCCTATATATATATACTAGGGGAGACCCCTGCGTGCTCCGAACGCCAACCCCCCAAAGGAACCTTCTAAAAAAATATGATATGTTTTATTTATAATAAATGTGTAGGATTAATAATAACCTCAAAACTAAGATGGTAAATAATGTTAAATGATCAAATTAAATTATTTCTTATATTTTATAACACCAGTTATAATAATGGTTAAAAGAACCAGCAAGGCTCAGGTCTACACTTTAAAACCCTAACCTAAAAGCTAGAAATACAAAAATAATTGCTTCAAATTTTGAAATCAGCTGTTAGTGGAAATATTGGATCAAACAGCTATATTACTTGTTATTTTATTTAATTGGTTGCTATGGTAATACATGCAAATACATGTGTTGGTTTATCATTCTAGGCCTAACCTAAGAATTTTTTCCAACTAAATTTACAAATATTGAAAAAAAAAAGGATTTTATCGAAATGAATTATAGCCTATGCTATTCAGGGACAGTGTAGCTTTTTATTAGTAAAACTATTTTTTCAATCGGTTCAGTAGTGACAGAGATTACCCCCTACATAATACAAATAAACAAACAAAAAAACAAACTTTACCTCTTTATAATATTAGTATAGATAACTTTAGAGTAATACGCAACAAGTTTTAAGTCCCATTTCTAGTTAAACATTCTAGAACGTTCTCGAAGTCCATTCGATGACTCGATTCTTCTGCTAGATTCTATAACGTTCTACAATATAAAAATACCCAGAACATTCCGTCTGAAAAATTCAGAAACATTTTGGCCGGTCTTGGCTACTTTACCACTCGATTCCCATACTTCACCGACTACCCAAAATATGTCCACGGTGCGATGCGCTATTTTGACACACTTACCTCCGAACCCAATCATTGCAGTTCCAAACAGAAACCTTTTTCATGTATGGGCGTTGGAGGGCTACAATTACATAAATCCCCATGTAGCTGCGAGTGCGATTTGCGGAGTTAGAGCTACATGAACGGAAAACCATATTTAAATTTATAATATATATTGTTTTGAAAAAAATGTATTGATGAACACCCTAAAAAATTACGTAAAGAAATAAATTTAAAAAAAAGCTATTATTGACATTGTTCAAGTATAAATTAGTTGATTATATTTTATGTGTGTCTTTATTAAGAAAGAATTGAACGGAATATTTATTGGCTTTTGAAATTTGAAATTTTTTTAAATTGATTGATTTCTCAATTACATTACATTTTTTTCTTACAGAATATTTACAAACTTAATCAACCTTGATAAAATAATTTAAAAAGTACAATAAAATAAAACGAAATACAATAAAACGAAAATAATCACACTACACATACTACTTGTAAATATCCTAATCATAACAATTGAGGATCTTAGTTGGCTCGAGGTTAAGTACCTATTTTTGAGCAACCTTCCTATACACATTTTTTTTTATAAACCTTAAAGAAAGCAAAAACAACGTCGACGGACCCATCCACCCCAAAAAGACAAATATCAAATAATACCATTATTTTATTATGGCTTTACTCTCAAACACACGAATCTGTTTTAATGTAATACAATCATACCCAACATCCTTTCACACATATTCACATTCATTACGCTAAAGACCCACACTACCCAAATTTACACTACTACCTTAAAGAAAAAAGTCTACGTTATTATGATTTATTAAAAATACTTTGAGCATTTTGGGGAATTTATTAAACTGTGTACAGAATTTAATGTCAATCGGTAATTTATTAAAAAATATCGGTGCCAAGTATGTAGAAAATTTCATAAATATTGTTAATTTTGATCACTTTTATTTCTTAGTCTTGCTTTTATGGTGTCGAGGTGACCTTTTGGATTTCCACTTATCTTATAGAAAATACGTAAGACTTTAAACACATACAAGTTCTTTAATGTCAGTATGTTTAGGGTTTGAAATAACAGAACCGAACTTACTTTTGAAGGTTTCTTAAGGATTATTTTAATAAATTTTCTCTGTAAAATTAGCAATGGATCCAATGTGGCAATATGTCCCCCCCACACAGCAAGACCATAGTCCAGCTTAGAGTTTATGAACGCATAGTACATGGTTCTAAGGACTTCCAATTTACAATCATTCCTAACCATATAAAAAATACGTAAATATTTAATCAATTTATTTTTGATGCAAGTTATTTGCGGCTTCCAACTGAGTCTACTATCCACGTATAACCCTAAATACTTCACCTCAGCAACTTGCTCAATTTCGCTGCAGCTGCAATTAATACTGTTACTCATAAAGCAATGTAGTGAATGATATTTCAAAGGAGAATCGGTGGTCAACTGGTTACGCAAATTAAAGATGACAAATTTAGTTTTAGGACTTAATATCATAAAATTGGCAGTAAACCACCATCAAATGTACTTTCTACTCGGGAATGTATGAGGAATTGATTTGCTTGATGTAGTATATATAAATATCAACAGTGTAAAGTAAAGGGTTTTTTTTTTGCCCAATTGTAAACTGTACAAAGTTTTAGGAAATTCCTTCAAATATATCGATACAAACACACTTCAACAGTAACCTTATTGATAATGCTTATCAACTGATTTTGAAGTGAAAACTTCATTAGGTCCACCGATCACTTTGTGGATAAGGTAAAATATACGAACTTGCGTACCCATCTTAAAGTAAGACGATTTTGATT
This sequence comes from Philaenus spumarius, assembly GCA_018207615.1. Lineage (NCBI taxonomy): Eukaryota > Metazoa > Arthropoda > Insecta > Hemiptera > Aphrophoridae > Philaenus > Philaenus spumarius. The sequence continues at coordinate 7,435 of JAGFPH010006304.1, forward strand.
TCACCGCTGATTTCTTCTTCTTCATTGTTTCACACACGTTCTTATATAAACCATAAGTTTAATGTAAAAGCTGATTGTAAAAGAAGAAGAAATCGACGAAATAAAATAGGCAGTGGTAAATTAAAAGGATTAAACTGAATCACCTTTTTTTCTTCTTTTTTTATTATTTATAGGCGAAAAACCTAGGTGGTTATCATCGCCTCAAACTCAATAACTATATGGATTTAGTCTCGTCACCCTAATAATGAAATGGACATTGCGTTTCCTAATTGTGTAAGTTCTGTTAAATTAGTGTACTTGGTGTTACCACTAAAATGGACATAGGGCTTTCTCATTTTTTAAATGTCTAAATTTTCTATCTTGGTTGTTATGGTAATGAATGGTAATTGCTAAAGCATTTAGAGGGGGGCGGAGTCAACCCAACCGCTCACGTCTCTGATCTCCAGTTTAACATGGGGCGGGTATAGTTAATTTTTTCTCACTAAGAACCAGCACATTCAGTAAAAAATCGTAACAGACAAATAATTTGTTACTATCCTACGTATCAGCCTATAAAAAATTGTTTACGGAAAGCTTTGTTTTATGTTTTTATTTTAAGAAATTCAGTATCTATTTCTCCATAAGACTTCAACGTTTTTCTAGCAAAACTAATTCTGTTGTAAAAATTGTATTTTAAAATAAGTATGGTTTAAATTTAAACCTACATCAACTTAAGTATTGTGACGTTAAAATTGTCGTCTAATATTTCTGTTATATTCAATAGAAGTATTTTATTTCGTCGTTTCAAAATACTTCTGCAATTAGAGTTTACAAAGTATGGATCGGGAGCCGTAGTGGTTCATCGATGCCCCGCCAGGTTTCACTAGCGTCGCTCACCGGCAAGGAAGATTGCAAACTTCTTACAATACCGGTATCATTCTTATTTATATCAAAAGTTTGTCATTTAGTTACTCAATACGAACGTGTGTTGGTTCAGCAGCCTAACCTAAAATTACGTTGTTAAACTTTTAATATAAATTAGCAGGTACCCGTGGCTTCGCACACGGTCCAAAGATTCGCCGCATAGTAATAATTGTTTATTGTTTTATGGGTTGTTATTACATTTTTACCCCTTAGCTGCACGCTACAAAATGCAAATATGTTTTACATAGTATATATGTACCAATTGCCAGCTCTCTAGCTTAATGGGAAGTGTAATAATTAATTTGTATTGTTTTAGGGGTTGTTACATTTTTACCCCTTAGCAGTACACTACAAAATACAAATATGGTTTACTTTTCATATATACCTTGTAAGAAATAAATGTACAAATTTCCAGCTCTCTAGTCTTGATGGAAGTTTAATAATAAATATTTATTGTTTTAGTGGTTGTTTCCATCCAGTAGTTTTTACGTGATTGAATAATAAACACACAGAGACAGACACTATTAGATTTTTATATAATAGTATAGATTAGCTGTTTAACTTTAATTTATTATTGTTTACGTTCGCCATACCGACTATTGTTTATTAAGTAAACTTGTTGAACTTACCGTCCAATAGTCCAATTTTACACGTCCAACGACTGCCGTTTCGGCTATTCATCCATTCTCAAGTTAAGGACCTTTGTGTACTTTGCAAATCTGTTTTGTGCAGGATTTTTTTTATCAACCAAAATAATTTCCATAAAATATTTTACCTTTGTCAGAATATCGCCATAGAAGTGTGGTCTTAAGCACATCTGCATTCTTTTAGAACAATGAAGCTTCAATCATCGCTAAATTATACATACATCAACAAGTTTCGACATCTGAGAGACGGAATACCTAAACTTTTCCTTTTGTAAAGTTTTGCTTCAAAGCCAGCCGGATATTTCGCAATCCTTGAGAAAGTTTTTCGGCAAAAAGAAACTGTTTATCTTTGTTCGGTAACGTTCGCATTTAAAACAAATGGTACAGGTTTATAACTTGGGAACAAGTTTCGGGGAAGAAAATCTTAGAATGTCTTGAGGATAGCTTTGTTGAGGGATTCTTTACAACTCGGACGAGGAAAGTATTGCATAACTTTTACAGATCAAAGCTGCAGAATGAATATCAAGTATGAGAAACAATGATGCGGATGAAAGAAATAATTCTGTACTTTGTTTAACTAATTTCCCCTTGTATTTCAGCAGAAAGTTCTTGTTATTAAATTACAATTTTGTTCGGACAGTTATAACTGATACAATTTTAACCTTTTATAATAAATAATAAACAACACAGTTTCTAAAAAAGACGTCAAATTATCAAACGGGTTTCGATGGTTCAGTCATCAACATCAAATTTTACGTAATTGACATTATTCAAGTACCTACCAAAGTTTGAACTTTTTTCTTTACACAGTAAAAAATGTGTAATAAAAAGTGAATCGCAAGCCGGATCCTCAATTTTATAAAGAATATTCAGTTTTTTTTTCAGCACTCAATTACAGAAGATGTATTTACAAAATGGTTTAAAATGAGGCAATGTCAAAGCGCTCAGCTGCAAGAAATTGCACTGTTTGGCGGTTATAAAGTGGCATGCTGGCATCGCCGCGCCGGTTGCTTTCTCGTATACTGGAGCAGACCATTAAGGACAAATATTTTATTGAGTATATGATAAGTGTTTTTGCTACGTTGATTCTATGCCAGTAAGGATGAAGCCACTTAAATAAATAGGCTAAAATGTCTTCGCCCCAACTCGCTTCGCTCACCAACCCCGGCGACGACCAATGGTGAAACCAATGCAAACAGATTATTGTATTCTCTTATATTTTCACGGTAATGACTACTAAGCTCTGACCTATACAATACATAGCTAATGTAAGAGAGAGAGAGATCAAAATAGAAACGACCAACCTTAATAGTTGGAATTACGGCATGCGTTGTAATTTCACCATTAATAGACTATTTAAATAATCAATAATAAACATATTTTTAAACTTTGATATTACCAACTAAAGAAAACAATATAATATATGTGACACCACATGTTTGACTTATAATTCAGTAATTCAGTAATGTTTTGTTGGCTTTCACATAATCTAAAAAAACTTTTGTGAAGAATATTTACAAGATTCTAAATTTGCCAAATTAGGTGCAAATGAACGTGTTTTGGTTCACTGTATACTTAACCTAAAATAGTGTTAAGTTTGTTTATTTAAATCACCTGTAATATATAGGCCTACATTACGTAACAACAGATGTTTGAACTGAATTATATGCAGTAAGCATTTTCGTTGATTTTTGTTTGTGTTTGCTTTTAATTTGGTTATCTAATCTATAAAAGCTGTTGGTTGAGAATGATAATTGGGTCTGTTGAATAAAAATAAGCAAAACCTATAACTTAAAATTTTATGTCATTACCTAAAATCGTGCGAATAAAAATAAGCAATAGCTAGTACTAAAAGCTGTGTCTAATAATTTTAAGCTTTGACTAATTTTAATAGCTAAAGCTTAAAATAAAATGTAGCTAAACCTAAAATTATTAAGTGCAAGCTTGAATATATTTCAGTATGACCACCTGGCGAGTTAAAGCTTAAACCCCTTGAACTTCCCACACAAACCTTTTTACAAAAATAAATAAATATGCTAATATAATTTATTTATAGTTGATGCAAGGAATATTAAATATACATATTCAATAAAAATACTGCCACTCAATTAAATAAACACCATACAATTTGTATAGAGAGATACATTTATAATGCTATTTTTTTAATTCTGATTTCTTTATCTTTTGCTTTTTATTTACAAATTATTTTAGGTTTATTTGGAAGCATATTTATTTTTATAATTTTCTAATTCTCAGTGCCACATATTTTAATATCTAAGTTTTATTCACTCTATATCTTTTCGCTTACTTTTAAATTTACGTTTCATATATGTTCTGCAAAAACAATCAAAACAATTAGGCTACTAAAACTAAACATGTATAAATTGGTGTGTAACAAATTCCTAGCAATTGGGATATGTTCAATAGAATTTGATTCGATTTTAGCAATACAAAAAACATTTAGTTTTTTAAACTTTCGTTGTGATATTTTTTCATCGGAAGAGACAAGGAATGTCAAGACACCTTTTTTGTAGAATATTTGATTCTGTATTGGATGTTGTAACTGTAAAAAACAATTGAATGAAGTATAATAGCTAAGTTAAAGACAATAACAGCATATGTGCATACAATATTGCTGTGTTTACTGTGTAGGAATAGGATGTCGCTTTGAACAAACCAATTATTACACATAACATAACTATTATCTTTCATTAGATAATTTTGAGTTACACCATCTGATAGATAATCGAAAGGGCTACATGAAGGTGCCTTGACATTTTTTTTACATGCATGGTTTTTGAGTAATTTAGGTTTGAAATTTTCAAACCGCCGCCATTTTGAAATGCATGATTAGATATAATCGCTTATTGTTTTTAGGATATACTATTATTAGGTTAAACATCATGCTAAGTTTGATCTCAATCAATCAAACATTTCTCTAGTTATGAATTAATTGTTTTTCAAGAAAAATCAAAATGCGGGATATCTGGAAAAGGACCTATGTTTATAAACTGTTTACATGTAAAATGAGATACCAAAGTTTCTGTATATCTTCGTGAATCACCCTGTAAAAAGGAAAAAATGTAGTTTTGTTTCTTTCTACTAGAACTGATGGTCACTCACACCTGTAATAACAGCATTTTAGGTATTTTGTTGTCTACTTTTAGCGAAAATGTAAAGACAAATTTAATACGTAATACGTTTTACTTACTTATTCACCGTGCAAGGTAAAATCTAAAATATAATTAAATGACAAAGATTAATTTACTTCAATCCCCAAGAGTAAAATTTCCAGAACTTCATGAATAATACGGAGCGAAACGCCGCGTTGAATATTTATGTCCATGAGACAGTTTCAGAGCCCGCATTATGATCTTGAAAAATGGACGGAGTTCGGTGGTTAATGTTGGAGCAACAATGGAAATGATAATCGCCAATACAAAAGGGCGTGTTGTGGTGGAAATTGATACTGGGCTAGATGGCTCTAGGAAGCACCACTCGAAACACATACATCCTGATATGCAAATGAAAATCTATCCGGAGAACTGTGCTGGATCGTCTTATCGGAGGCTCTAAAACCGAACGAGTTTAGCTGTAAATATTACAAGCGGTTTATTTAAAAGAACCAACCAGTTTGTTTCTCAGATATCGTGTGATATTTATTTATCATCAAATTAGTTTGAAACTCTTTTAATAATAAATTTTCTTCATTTGTTTTTTTTTTCTTTATAAAATTTTTATAAATACAATTCTTCTGTAAGTGCGTATGTCAGTGAACGCCTAAACGGCTTAACCAATTTTGATGAAATCGGACTAAGGATAATCATTGTTAGGTTAAAGTTCATGCCAAGTCTGAACTCTATCAGTTAAAACGTTTTTTGCATATGAATTATTTTGTACAAAAAAAAAACAACAAAATATCGGATATCTAAAAAACTAAGCCTTTTCGGGCCTATGTGTATATGATTGTTTTCTTATTTTGGTCCAGGGAACAATATCCTGACTTTTGGGTATAGAGTTTTGTTACACTCTGTATATAGAGATATATTTCAAACCTAACCAGTATATTCAACCATAATTATTTCTATTGCCGCTTAGCTTTTGTATACATTCGGAGAGAGGTACATTATGGTCTCTCAAATAATCGCATTACTAAATTACAAACCTATACACATATTAAAACATTACCACTATGAAATAACATTAAACCTCGGATTTCGCCCGACAGAATGTCACAAATACCAGGGCGACAATCAAATGTGACCCATCTATTCCCTAATCACAACACACCAGATAACCGACATAGACTGGTGATAAAACCGTTGTGTATTTCACGGGGTTGATAAGTTCGCGCCAATAAAACCCATCGTCAATACGCGGAACGATAGGATTGTTTTTTATGTTTGCATCATCCTGGTGCATAAACTCTCTACTAAAGTCCGTTCACAGTTTAGTTGATAGCACGGGCAGGCATTGTCCATGCTATTGAAACGGAGATCCTACGCTACTAGCCCTTGTGAAAACATCTACCTTATAAAACTTATTTAATCTAATTATTACGAATATTTTTCCCTTGATTTTGTTTTTATTGATATTTATGTTTTCAAGAATATTTTATACAATAATAACATAAGTTCCCAGCTATTAGTTTATAGTTATTTTAGTTTACAGAAAAGGTCAGAACATTATTGGTGCTGTACTATCTATCATGACCTAAATTCTGATGTATAGTACTGTAATAATTATTTGGAGAGTATGTTATTTTATTTGGGAGAATATATTTGCTTTCAGAAAAAAATTAACAATTTGTTAGAATTTAAATACAACTAATGTAATATTAGTATTTTATAGTTTAAACTTCATAATAGGGTTTAGTTAAACATGAGGTACGTTACTGAAATAAAGAAATTTGGATCTTGAATTGAGCAGTAAGACAAATTATTCATAACTCAATATGGTAGTGAATATGAGCCGATGTTGTTAGGTCAGATAGTAGAGTGCCTCCATAAGGCTCGTGCTATCAACTAAACTGTGAACGGACAATAGTGTTCCCCCTCCTCCCAGCCTCGCAGCCTAAAAATGGTTATTTTAGCAATTTTAAAGTTTACCTAACAAAGGAGAGGAAAGGCAGCAAAACGACTGCAATGTGTCGAAAACTCGTTTTGACTTTTTCCTATAGAAAAAAACGAGAAAAACGTTTTGAATTGCACTAATATTTTTTAAATATTTTTGTTAAATTAATAATGTTTAATCTGAAGAGGATATCAATCCGAACAACAGAAGTTAAACAGTACAATTACTTCTGTATTAAAAACTTGGGGTCCTTTATACCGACCACAACTAAATTTACAAAGAAAATGTAATCAAATAATGAAAATAATCATTCTGGGTCTTGTGTATTATACGGACACATATCGAAACCACTGCCAAGGGAACGAAACATACTGTGACTAAATAGGTTAGGTTAGAACCTTTTAGGTATTTTTTATTGTAATTTTTGCATTTCTGTTGCCATATTTTAGCCTAGGGTAGGATTAATATAGCCTTGTATTAATAATATATAGTGATTCGGGGACCTTATCCACAATGTAATGAGAATTGTTATAAAAAAAATAGGTTACATTCTAGGTTACAGACTAATTTTCAACAGTAAAAATTTCAGCTTTATAGATTTAGAGGTTTGTTAGAAAAGTGTACCTGCATATATATAAAAATGTGAGCCAAACAATTTTATTGTGAAAAAGCCCTGCCGATCACACTAAACACTCCAACAACGTACTGAACAGTTTTTCTCCATCCTTTTCCCTTGCATTCCCACAAACATGCTTTGTTAGTATTTAAACTCGTTGATTGAAATTTGTTTTAGGCCTGTTACAGTTATTTTCAACATCTCCACCAGCGCCTTCGTAAAAGTTTCCCAAATTGTTGGTCGAAACCCTAAAGTTATAAATTCAATTTTGGAAATTCGCCATACTTTCGTCAGCGGTTCAGCTGCGTGATTGGATTATTTGTTTATGTTTTGCTTTGTATGAGTCTTTGAATAAATGTTTTTAGAAATTGTAAACATTTAGGTATTTTGTTGATGAATACAGTTGAAGAGGATTTTAGCCTCGATTGCGCCCAAATCACCTAACCTCATTTTCAATTAATATAGGCTGAATAACTTAAAAATATATATAAATAAAGAATATTAAAACGTGAATTAACGTGGCAAGAAAATAAAAATTGGCCCATCCGTTAGTTTTTCAGACTCAAAAATGCGTTTATGATTTTGAAAATAGGGTTTCCACAGTTTCTGCTGACGGTAAACTGTTCCGGAATAGATTTTGGAAATTTCTTCCAGTTTTCAAAGTAACAAAACAGGTTTAGCAAACACAACCCTGTGCAAAGGTTTTAAAGAAATTAATTTCATCAGCGCAATTTCTAGTTGAAACACTAGCGGCACGCCTCGTAGAAAATAACCATGTAGATGTTTTCAATTAGCGAGGTGTCTAGTTTGCACTCGACTACCCACTCCACCACTCTTCAACTCTTGGTACAGTCCGTTTCATGTTTACTTTTTCTGTTCGTTCAGTGAAAAAACGAAACCAACATTGTAGGGATTAAAACATAAACTATAATTCGTGTTTTTTTAAATCGGTTCTTAATAATGTGAAACACGTAATACATGTATTGGTTTTATATAATGACTAGAAGGCTCCGCCCAATGTTCGCTTCGCTCACCAACCGATTGCGAAGCAAATGCAAACAGATTATTATATACTATGGTATTTTAACGGGTTTGACGATCGATTTGAACAGATAATTTTAAATTTCAAATAGACGAGATTAAATTTTCAAGTTATAAAATATCACAAAAATGTGAAACGCCAAATCAGAATTTCAAACTGGTCAAATATACCTGGTAAGGAATAAAGTTGGCATAATATTAATAGTGGTAGGTATTTGAATTATGATAATAGTAAGCCTTTTTCTTTGTTTGCGTTTGCTGTATTACCTAACCTACAAAACGCTGGTTGTGAAAAATAATTGCCTGATTCTAAAATTTGTCAATTTAGTTGCTAATGTAATAAATCTAAATACTTTCAATAAACGTGTGTTGATTACTTGTAGGCCTGACCTAAAATTTTTGTTAAGTATATGACACAAATCAGCTGTTTTATTTGTAACATGTAAAAACAGAATCAATGATTGAATAACACAGTGAGCCTTTTACTTCTATGTTTTGTTTGTGTTTGTTTTTATTTTGTTAACCTTATCTAAAAAACAGTTGGTCGTGAAAAATAATTAACTTATTCTAAATTTTCTTAGTTGGTTGCTATGGTAATGCATGTACTGTACATAATTTTAACAAGCATTTGTTGCTAAGCTTTTTATTTGAATCAGCTGTTTTATCTGTTATTTGGCTGGGGTGAACATCTGTATTTTGACCATTTTCAACCCATAAAATAAATATTTTGTAAAATACTTTCTTAGAGCAACTTTACATAGTGGGATGAAGATACACTGAAAATGTTAAGTCTCTAGCTAACACAGCTTTGGACTTACGTTGATTATAAATTAGTCAGTCATAACTTCTTCTTTTTACTTTCTCCACCCTATACGTAGTATATGGAGAAAGTATTGTTTTCGTAAAAATGTTCGAATTTGAATTTTCAGTTGAATTATCTGTTTTGGTGCTCCCAGAACCCCAAAAAGTTGTTTAGTGCAATTATCTGTGTTGGTGCTCCCTAAACCCAAAAATATTTTTAGTGGAATTTTTTGTTTTGGTCCTCCCTGAACCCAAAAAAGTGTTTTTAACGTGGTGTCTGTCTGTCAGTGTGTCAGTATGTATACACGACCAGAGAGGACACTATTGGTCCGATTTTCATGAAATTTGGTATGTAGGTACTAAACCCTAATATCTCCAGGCGTTTTTTTCATTTTTTTGATTTTTTTAATTTTTAAGGGTAATTTACCCCTAAAAACCCATAACAAACGACAAAAATGCAAATTTCTCAAAAACGGATCTAACGATTTTGATCAAATTTTCAGTATTTATAGTGCTTAAGATGCCAAACAAAATGACACCACCCGCTTTTATCAAAACTTTGGCGTTTTATAATTATGGGGAAATGTTTAAAAATAAACAAGTTTGTGTTGTCAATCTAGCAGGTACCCCAAAGGTTTGTCTTTAGCTTAAATGTAAATGCTACCGACACACGACGAGGAGCATTATTACTTAGCCTATACCCTGGCACAGATATGAGATGTTTAATACATCATGCACTGTGACAGCATGTAGGCTCTGGAATTCATTGCTGGATAGTTTGAAATGTATCAATGATCGTGTTCAGTTGAAGAAGGTTTTGGATAGTTTTGGGCGCAGTTTTGAGTGTTTTAAGGGATGTTCTTGAATGTGTATGAGTTTGAGAGTAATGTGTTTATAATATATAGTGTTGACTAATTTTCTTTTAGTTTTTTTTTTTTACTTAGGAATTAAATTTGTATATTTTTAGTTTTCTCAGTTTATGTACATTATGTTTTAAAAGTGATTATAATTATTATTTTATAGTATTTTTTTTTTATGAATGTTTCTTTCTTGTGTGAATGTTTTTGTATTTTCTAATTCGAGGTTAAGTGAAAGAGAGGACCTAATCGTCCTAATTTCGCCTACAAAAATAAAGATTATAATAATTATTATTACAACGTGTTCTCTTGATTATGGTTGGTGCTCATTGACCACTTTCAACATTAGTTCTCATCATAAAGGCCGGTTTTCACTACAAGGACAGGCTTGGTACAAACTTCGTGCTTTTTCGACATGCTCGAAGGGAGACGAAGAACACGGATTCGTACGAACAGATCCGAAAATGGCCGAATACTTCACGCACGACCTTTTGCTACTCGTAGGCAGTCTGTTTCTAGCATGTTTCACGTTTCACAAGACACACAAGCTATGATCAGTGTTGTGCAGTGTCGTTTGGATCGCTCCCTCGACTGATGCAAATGACACTGTCCGAACCCTGTACAAAACCTGAATCACAAGTGAAAACCGACATCTAGCTTTCCCATTGTTTCTTATGTAAAATCATCGTTCATCGATTCCGTTCAAACGACACTGTTCGGAACCTGTACGTGCCTTGCTCGCGTAGTGAAAAATAGGCTTAAGAGTCACTGCAATAGCTCATATTTCCTATGAAAATTCAATAACTACACTCGATTCCAACGTTCACCGTGCAGTACAGAGCGCTCATAAGCCATGTTATTCATACGAAAGTCAGCGATCATAACCAACTAAAAAACATCAACTCACATGCAACGCTCGGTCAGTTGACGCAACCTGCATGACAATAAACGTGATGTTCCCTGTAATGGTAGTAGCATGTCTTTTCTCTCGTAAGACATGTACTGCACGTTGAACGTGGAATCGAGTGTAGGTAGACGTAAGTCGCGCCATGCTATCTTCAGCATGGGTGATTTATTCTGAATCTTAAAATCGAACATGATGCAGGATTTGTTCCCTACACTGTATATTTTGCTTTCTGAAATAGACGTTTAAAATTGACATCATTATAATTTAACTTTTTCTAATTTGGTTTGGCTGTAGGGAAAAGTTGAGCTAGGTAAATTAGAAAATAGTTTCACGATTGTTTAACTAATATTTCCGTCCCGTAACAACTTTTTAAAAGTCAGAGCGGTTAGGTAAGAAAGGTGTTTCTTTAGACAAGTCTAATTAAAATGACCCCCCCCCCCCTCCACGAGGCGAGGCGCTTTTGTTGTTAATGAAGCCCTGCAAGTGTCAACTAAACTTAATATTATTACTTAATAAAAAAAACTCTCCTCCCCACGAGAGTCAAAACTTTCCCGGAGTCGTTTTTTGACGGTGTGTAAAGAAATATAACACATCAATGACACACCTTGGGAAATTAGTTATTTTTCCAACGTTATGTTTTATTTACAAAATACATTATTTACAAAATGAGCGGAAAAAATATTTTGCAACATTTTTATTTTAAGCGTAAAAATATGGGAAATTTGTGGGATTACTTCCAAACCTATATCAGATAAAACATCTGTTCGTTCGGGATTACTTCCAACCCT
>JAGFPH010006304.1:56406-70592 GCA_018207615.1 Philaenus spumarius
GTCGTGAATAAACCTATTTTCCAAATTGTTGGTTGAAACCCTAAAACATAGTCCTATATTCTTAATTTTTTAAATTTGCTCAACTCGCGTCGACGGTTCAGCTGCGTGGTCGAATTATTTAACCTGAATCTCAAGGCAGACATACTAAAGCTTACCACAAATCAGTTCACAACTATAAAACACTTTTTCATTCAGGTAAGAGAAGCAATTTTAAGTTTGTCGGACGGAATGAAATATCTCTGGAACGATTGACGCCTACAACTTCTGCTTTCCGATTTGCATACTCCCGTACTTGCTCGAACCTCTGCCTTTGGGCTTCTTGCCTCCCTTCTCTATTTCCCCAGATACGATCGTATCCACTGAACTTTCGACATGTACATTGAGTAGAAACTTTTCCCTTTTCCATGATAAACACTATTTAAACAACGCGAATGAAGATAGTATAAAACAGATTTGATTTGTGTAGTTAAACTACCATTTTTTATCAGTGCGTACCTTACTCGTATTATTTTTAAGATTATGTGTGTAGGCTGTACATTTTGGTTTTTGCCGAATGGCAGACTGCCCGATTGTGTAGTCTCAGATAACGGAACTTGTATCGAATAATTTCATCAACTATAAATGCTCCAATCTCAATAAAACCAAATCTATTGGAAAAGAAATGTTCCAAACTTTAATTTTTTCCATTTACAAATTTGTTTACATACTGAATCAACGTTGTAAAATGGTAGTTGTCTAATTCATCTGATGTCTTGCGATTAAAAAAAAGGAACCGACTCAAATTCATCACCTTTCAAGACACATAAACGTTAGACCGACTTGTATTCAGATGAAGATCAATAGTTTCGTCGAAGATTTATATTCCTATCACTGCCTTCCAATAGTTCGTCACTCTTATAGTTTCTTAGATATTATTGTTTTTGAAAACCCTTGCAATTGTACAGTTTTCAACCGATGAGAATGTTCATATTGCAATCGATATATTTGTACAATAATTTTTATATCAATATGAAGCGTAAGAACTATATTTTCGTTCAATATAAGGTTAACTTGATTTAATGTTCTAAGCTATTAGTTTGTTCGGTAAAATATGTACATTACTGGGGCGACTAGACACTACCTTTCGCCATCGCTCTACAGCGTCTGTTACTGGGTGCGTGTAAGATTGGGTTTAGTTTTTGTAATTTAGTAATGCAAACTGAAATAAGTTTATAAAATTGTTTTACTATTGTGTTTCAGTTCTAATGAAATAAGTTTAGAATGTGTTATTGTGTTTGTGAGTGAAATTGGTTATATGAACGTGTTATAATAATTTGAGTTCTGTTTAGTAAGGGATTTTAGTGGCGGTCTTGTAATAAGTACATACAACCAGTTTCTTCTAAATTGTTTAAATTGATATATATTTGTAGACAATTTTATTTAGAACTAGATTACAAAAGTTTGTACTTTGGAAAAAATTACAAAAATATTTTACTATATTTTATGTAGGCCTAAAGTTTTATTTTTTTATTCCGTTAGCGAACACTTTCAGCTTCCTGAGCTAACTTTTACAATTTGACATCAAACAACTTTTTAGTTGGTTATAGGAATTTCGTCCAGTTGTTTCTACAAAAAAGATACTTACCAATTTTGGATTGGGATATAATAAAGATATTTGATACTTGCAAAACACACAAAAATGAAACGCCATTCTGGGATGTTTGCATTGCCAGTTGCAGTGTTAAAAACTAATTGTTTATGAACTAAGAATAGCAATATAAGAGAACGGCCACCATTTTGAAAATTATTAAAATAAATTCTTGGTGTTTGGTGCACTTGTAAATCTTAACATACAAAATTTTAACTCAATATCTTATCTGTTTCTGGAGTTACAGTGAGTTAAAACAAAACAAAATGGCGGATTTCGACTAAACCAATCCGAATTCGAAAAAAGTTACTTAACATTTTTGTATTTGTTTCAATGTTTACAACACGATCCTGTACAGACCGCTTAGGATTTTTGTGACACTCTGTATAAGTTAAAACAATGTACCTAAAATATATGATATGTTGAATTTATTCCCCGCAATTTATTTGTCTATAACGTTTGCTGCTGGTTCTAGTCCATTTAATTTCACTAATCCTTATATATATATATTTTTTTTTTTTTTTGAAAATGGTGTTTCTTTTTTTGTGGCAAAGCCATATCTCCATTAATTCTTCATCAAAATTAATGATTTAAACATAATTTTAAAGCATATGTTCCCGCTATTGAAAAAAATAGACAAATAGCTTAAAATATATGTTTTTATTAGAAAAATAGATTTAAAATCTTTCACATGAAAGGTCATATTATTCCTAATGACAAGCGCCATCTATTAACAATCTTGATAGAATAAACTTTGAACAACAAATCTCACAACTAATGCGTTTATTAACTCAAACGCTTTTCAACAATAAGTCGCAATCTTCACTGAAGCACGAGCTACAATATAGTTTACAATAGATCTTCGATGGTTTATAGTTTGACTATTCTAGCTCGTGCATCACTGAAGATGGCGCCTTTGTCGTTGAAACGCGTTTGAGTTAATAAACGTATTAGTTGTGATATTGTGTGTTCAAAGTTGATTATTTCAAGTACACCTTCTCACAAGTCGAGCTCATTATTTATTTGTATTAATAATCTGTTTAACTAACATAAAAGCTGTTAGTTAAATTGTTTACCACACAAATCAATCAAATTAAACCAACGTAAACTAGTAGTTCTGTGAACAGTAGACCTCGCTCGTTGAAATAACAGACGTGGTTTTAAAGGACTACGACTCAGTAAATGCGACGCAACGCCAATCAGGCTCCTTATCTCGGCCTCCCTCTCCACAACTTACTCATAGTCACAGCGGCCATACTGACGTAGCCATGAAAGAGCAAGACAGCAGGTTGCTCTCTCTATCTCTCTCTCTCCCTCTCCATACAATTATAAGACTTTATGAAGATATCTAAAGAATAAACGTATAAAAACATGGTTAAATTTCCTCGACTTAACCATAACAAAAAAACTTAACGAACTCTCCTTTAAAATATTCATAAAACCGACAACTACAGTCCAAACAATACACGCAACATCCCATCACCCACAGGAATAAAAAATGGCAGCTTACAATAGTTTCATTCATAGACATTTAACCGTTCCCATGTCGCAAGAGGATTACAACACAGAATTACAAATAATTAAATACATCGCCTCGTCTAATGGATACGATATCGTCATGATAGACAAGTTAGTAAAAAAACATAAAACAAAACAACGAAACATAAATCCCAAGACTAAGCAAAAATACATAGCATGTGAATTTGGAAATAAATTAAATTTCACGCTCAAAAAAGTAATGGCAAAAAACAACATCACTGTTACATTTAAAACCACCAACAACCTCGAGAAAATTATAAGAACCGAAAACTCTCGTAAATTAAGCAAAGAAGAGAAAACAGGGATCTATAAAGTAACTTGCAACGATTATCCTAGTCATTACATAGGCCAAACTGGACGCCCTTTCTTAAAAAGGTTTAAAGAACACCTACCATCCAGGTATTTAAATCCCACAAAGTCGAGTTACGCAGAACATCTTATCAGTAACGCACACACATACACCGATTTTAAAACTAACATGAACATTTTACACGTGTGTAAGAAGGGGCGTATTATGAATGTTTTGAAAGAATACGAGATATACAAAACCAGAAAAAATAAAGCACAACATCTGCTAAATGACCAACAATCACTTCAATCCAACTTAATATTTGACACTATTATTGGCACAGAAAGTACGGATCAATGTCTAATGGCAAACAAAGCATGATAACAACAAGGACGCAAGGACTAGCTTCAGTAGCGCAGTGATCGGCCTAACGTGAGCATCGCTATAAAAAAAAATACTTAAACTTTTAACGATCTCCAATACGGAGTAAACATTTTTTTATGTGTAGTTATGTGTTAGTGTTATTGTTTCATTGTAAAAGTACCTGAAGATGGGCGAATGCCCGAAACTGCGGTCGTAGGAGAAGAACAAAAAACAAAGGATTAGATTGACATACTAAAGAAGTTAAGAATAATTACTTAGTTAATTAATACACTAATCCGTAGGCTACAGCATGGAATTTAAATTGTAATAATGCAAGAAACTACACGCAATATGTTATTAGTTTTTCAATTCGACTTACGGAAAAACTAATAAGCCACTGATTTGGTTGTAGCTTAGTTACGGTTAAGCCACAAACTGGCTTTGGAAAAAAGCTTACACAGAGAAATGGTGCGGCCGCCATTTTAATTTTTTTAAATGGTTAAAAATGAAAAATGGAAAAAAAAAGGTATACATACAGAGCTCGGCCTTGGAATAAGGAACATTCATGCAAAAAATCATGACAATCGTTAATTGTGAGACAATCAGACTAACAGACTAAATGCCGAACGGTCGAGCTAAAACGGAGACCTCGCTTCGCTCGGTCAATAAATAAACGTAATTTACCTAATTAAATCAATTTATTAAATCAGGTAAGTACTCCAAACTTGCGAAACATTCGCACGGGTCAGGCAGTTTGTGTATAATTAGTGAAACAAACATGTCAGAATATTCAAAACCAGATCGATTGACAGTGCCAAAGTAAACCGTTTAACGCATTCGATTTCAATAAAGTCCTTCCCGCCAATTCAGCCGACCTTCCCAACAGACTGTCTGCTTTACGACGAGCAGTTAAAATGTCAAAGTCAGAAGCCCGACGTATATTATAGGGAATATAAAATCCGCGGTAGTAATAAATTGCGTTCAAACCGAAACGATTCTTTGCCCATGTGTTGGCATCGATGAGTGTAAATCCCGGTAGGATATCGGCGCGGCGCTGAATTGGTTTTTGTCGGGAGAATATTTTGAAGAACTTTACCGTGTAATCAGAAGTGACGGTTTTAATTTACCACAATGTTGTTTTATACTTTTACTCTTTGAATATGTACAAATTTACAAAAAGTAGTAGACAAGGACAAAATCATGACATATTTGTCACTGCGGACTGGATCAGTTACACTACCTGTTTCCTGAAACCATTTAATAGTATTTTCTACATAGCCCAGTCTGTGTAGGTTACAACTACCAGTAATTTGCAATTCGGCTGGTTTTTTTTAGAAGTACCTTAAAGTATGTAGATTTATATAAAAAAAAGTTTACCAATCTATCGATTACCCAAAGTCGAAAAAAATCGATTAACATTTTTTTCCGATATTCCTTAATATTTCGAGCTGGGATGAAGATAAAGAAAAATAAAAATACCAACGTGTAGAGGAAGTATTTTCCAATAAAAAAGGTCATGTGTATTTATTTCGTCCGAGCAATGGTTTGTCTGGAAAAAATTCGATAATGCAGGTATGTATTTTGCAGCAGAGGAAATCACTAAAAGGGAACATCTCATTCATATATGAAGCGTTGGCTCATTCTAAATTGGCTGAATTTTAACACATCGAATTGAAACTTGACATAGGCGTTAAAATATATATTTTAAACATTTATGCTGAGTCTCAGCTTGTTATCTTAAAAATGACCCGATCTAGGTTCACTTGACTTATCAATGGGTTTCTCGATTTTAGGAGTACTGGACCCACGAATTCATTTTAAACGGCTCCAGTTTAGAAAATTTACAATATATCAATCTGAAAGTTTTTTTACAAGTTAAATATATAGATTAAAACAAGATCAAGAAGTATAACCCTTTTTTATTATTAACTTTTAAAAGCACAAGTAACTTAAAAAAGTTTAATTTTAGACCTTTTTAAATTTTTTATCAAAACGCTTGAGTTGATCGGCTGCAGATTAGTCAATTTTTAAATATAGTTTTAAAAATAAGCATAGCAAAAAGCATTTAATTGTGTTTGTAACTTCTGTACCAATTTTTAAATCGATATGTTAAAAAATGTCGAAAATGGAGTCGTTGAATATAAAGGTGTTATAGTTAAAACGAGATAGGTAAAACAGAAGACTATTTTCAAGCGCCTCGTTTTTAAAAATAACATTAAAAAAATCGTTCATACTTACTAAGAATATTTATACTGGTGTACTCAACTTGTAAAACAAATTTCATGTTGATATTCCAAAAATTTACGAAACTGGAATAGATTGAAAGGGCTACAGCTTTCGGTAATCAAAAATCGTGAGGTTCGTAGATAAGTCTGATGGCTCTAGATCGGGTCATTTTCAAGGTAACAATCTGAGACTCAGCATAAATGTTTCAAATATATATTTTAACTCCTATGTCTAGTTTCAGTTCGATATATTAAAATTTAGCCAATGTAAAATGAGCTAACGCTTCATATATGAATGAGATGTCCCCTTTTAGTAATTTCCCCTGCTGCAAAATACATACCTGCATTATCGAATTTTTTCCAGACAAATAATTGCTCGCACGAAATAATTATATATGACCTTTTTTATTGAAAAATACTTCCTCTACACGGTGGTATTTTTCTTTTTCTTTATCTTCACCCCAGCTCGAAATATTAAGAAATATCGAAATAAAATGTTAATCGATTTTTTTTCGACTTTGGGAAATCGATAGACTGGTAAACTTTTTTTATGTTTATCTACATACTTTAATGTAATTATAAAAAAAAATCAGCCGTATTGTAAATTACTGGAACTTTTTGTCTAAAATAACCCCTACCGACTGGCCTAACAGTAGACTTGGATATCAGATCTTTGTTTGGCGTTATAATCACTATCATCATAGTTTGAAATAACTACTAGAAAAACCCTGTAATTATGTATGTTATTATGATCGTGCTAATTCAAATAAAATGTCAATAATCATTTTTTAAGTAGTCGAATTTATGATTTTGTAACCTACCATAAAACCGCTCAGAGTTGTCACAATTGTACCGTGTTTGGACTCATTTTGCGAGGAATAACGTTTAGAGTTCAGTAGTTATAGTAAAAATTAAGTAAAGTTAACGGTTAGAAAAAAGTAATTTTTTGGACTCTTTTGGGGGGTAAAACCCATTAAAAATCAAAAATTAAAAACATAGAAAAAAACGCCGGGAAATTTTCCAGAACTACACCTACATACCAAATTTCATCAAAATCGGACCGTTCGTATGGTTCTCAGCTCTGTACACATCATTACAGACACACAGACACACGGACACACACACTGACATCACCCAAAAACCACTTTTTTGGGTTCAGAGAGCACCAAAACGAATTACACCACTAAAAATAATTTTAGGGTTCAGGGAGCACCAAAACAGATAATTCCACTGAAAATTAAATATTTGGTAAATTAATAAACAAAAATTTTGATTAAAATTAGAGAGAGAAGAAAATAGAATTTTTTAGTTTGGTCTACCTTTTAACACATACATTTTAACTGCTATGTGCGGCTTGCTGAGGCAAGAGGACAAACAATACAAACATATATAGGCCATAGGCAGAGAAAGAAAACCAGCAACAAAGCACTGGTACTATTAATTATAAACACAACTAAATAAAATATAACTATACAAATAATTACAATAAATTAATAGTCACCTGGTCACTGACAAGAACATAAATACAACAAATAGAACACTACAGCACTGTACAAACACGAATAACTTAAAAACTACTGAGTTACACAGATAAGTCTTCAATTACTTCGAGTTTCATGAGCCAACTTTTCACAGAAGTTAAAAAATTCGTTGTCTATTTTAACCGTTCTACAGTTAATGTATACAAGTAAAACTATTTATATATATGAAAATAACTTATTTACTGTAAAATTACAAAATGATATTTCTAATATGTAATCGTTTCTTTGTTTCAGGCAAGTACCACCTATTTTAAGACCTTTAACAAGAGATGAGGTTTCAAAAAGAACCTTAATTCACGTAAGTTGTCGAACAATAGAAGTAGAAGTTTTACAAGTAAACGTTACCAGACACTGGCAACATACTTTCTCACAAACATATTTAAATTATTAACACGTTCACTGATAAGGACGTACATGTGAGCTTGACCAATGAATACAGAAACTATAAGAAGCGCAATGTTAAAAAATTTAGCCCAGTTTTATTTGAATTTGACGAGGTTGCCACGGCGTTCACTAGGTAGCGGAAGCGCCATTGTCGCCGCCGTGCCTGTGCTAGAGAGTGAATGAACTCAAGCGAAACGTTGGCCCACCTGCTACGAGGGAAATACACCATTTCTCTCTTCTTTGTCCAATTCAACGAGTTTCCATTTGTTTGTAGCTATAATATTTTAAGTATATATAATATAATTTGAATTTTTCCGGCTAATAAATTCATGTATAACTACCCATAAACATTAATCACAACATTATTTTCAAAATGCAAATGAAAATTATCAGAATATTGGTAAAAGTACTGTCAACATATTATAATAATAATTTTGAAAATACACCATCATACATGGGAATAAAACTTTAATAAATTGTTTTTTTGTAATTAATAAAATATAATTTTAAAAACAATTTACGGTATAAATTATCTCTTTAAAAAAGGTTTTTATTCTGTTGAAGAGTATTTACATTATTGATGAGTTATCTGAATATTTAAATAAAAGAAATAAAATTTGCTATCACCACGTATTTTGTCACAATTAGTTATGGTACACTATGTAGTAAGAAATCAAACACCAACATATGAGTAAATTTCTTTAATAACTAAAATTTAAATGACTCATCTCATTTCTTATACAATTTCATTAAAATAAGGATTATAACTTCAATTTTCTGTAAAGTAGCATACACCATTATTACATTCCAACTATATTTTTGTATATGCAAAAGTAAAAACCACGATATATTTTTGTATACACTTCTATTAAGAATTAAATGATAAAACCTTTGTATATTTTGAAAACAAATTTCAAAAAATGTTTACTACTTTTTTCGTAGGCCTAAGCCTAAAGTTGAACTTGTTTCTTCTGTTACTGAACATTTTTTGTTTCTTTAGCTAATAACTTTGAAAATTTTCCATCAATAAATTTTTTACCGGCACATATAAATTCTATTCTTTGTCATAGCTATAGTATTATTTGTCGATTTCTATACAGAATAATAAAGTAAAGTTAATACACTTAAATGTCATTTTATATAGTTTGCTATGCCATGTTTATGTTGTCATTGTTATTTTTCTTTCCGTAATTATGTGTTACTTTGTCATACTATAAAGAGCTACAGTATTATTTGTTGATTTCTATACAGAATAATAACGTAAATAAAATACACTTAAATGTCATTTTATATAGTTTGCTTAGCCATGTTGATTGAATGGTAAACAATGTTTAGATTAAAATAAATATTAGTATCATACAACGTTCTAAATCATTTTACCTTTAATCTTCGAGTGATTAATGAAAATCAAACTTTTTACTAACGGGGAAAAGCAGTTAAAATGTATTACTAAAGCTATGTAAGTAATTAAGGGTCTGCTCCAGTAAACGAGAAAGCAACAGGAAACGCACTTCCGGTATCACTGTATCCCTATCTAAGCAGTGCAATTTCTTGCAGCTGAACGCTTTGACATTACCTCATTTCAAACCATTTTATAAGTCTATCTTTTGTAATTGCGTGTTGAAAAAAAAAAAACTGAATATTCTTTATAAAATTTCGGATCCTGCTTGCAAATTATTTTTCATTATTAATTTTGTATTGTGTTAGGAAAAAAATCAAACTTTGTACTTACCAAATGTCAGTTACTTGACAAATGAAAGAAATTTTTAAAAATGTAAATTGCAAGAAGGATGCGTATTGTGACTGTGCTTAAAATGAGACCTTGCAAACAATTTTATGATAAAAAGTAAACGAAATAAATGGTATGAAATTTAACATTGCTCTTATGGGATAAAAATCCATTTTATTTTTACTGGAGCAGACCCTTAACAAACCCCGAGACAATAAATCGTCTGATAGTACGCTATAAACGAGACGGTAGCCGTGAGCCGTGGGAATATAGCGAGATTCTGGCGCGTACTTAATCGTATCTTTAACCTGCTGTAAAAACTAAACCACTTGAGCTAATTTAAAAAAAAAAATATGTTTCATAAAATTTAACTTATTGGCTCAAACTTTTACGCTTACACCTCGTCTCTGACCAAAAACAAAAAAATTTCTCACAGACCAACTTTTTCGTGTCACAATTTAAAGTTCCATATTAAATCTTAGCTTTGGAAATTTATGTACACCTTTAAAGATTTTTTATAATTAATAATTTTTATAACAATATCATCCCACACTAATATTCTGTCAGTGAGTAAAATTTCATAGAAATCGGTGTGTTGCAAGTGTTCAAAACAACAGTGTATTTGAAACACGAGCATCACAATTTTAGCATCATCTCCGAGCCGTTTTGGCTTTCTAGACCTTCCTACAAGATGGTTTAGGCACACTTCATTATTTCATACTGTATACAGGCGATGGGCCAGTCTATTTTATTCTGTGGTCGCTGGTGCGATGGCAAGGGGTTGGAGGGGAGTGTGCGACACTGGCGCCGACAGCCTGCGCCTCGTTGCGGCCGCCGTGTCAAGCTTGTTTTGGCTCGAATAAAATCGGATGACTATTCTCCATATACATTGCGCTTCTTATAGTTTCTGTATTCATTGGCTTGACACTGAACACTATAAGAAGCGGCCGACGCACAGTGCATTGCTCACCAACCCCCGTGTTGGGAGTATTTTCAATACACGGTGCATTGCCTGCTTCGCACGCCAACCTCCGTATTGGGAATATTTTCAATACACGATGCATTGCATAAGATCTCTACTGAGTGTACTAGTTCTAGAAAAACCTTATTTTTGATCATATCATACGCGCTATTAGAGAATAATCAAGAAGCGTGAAACTCCCAAAGTTCGACAACAATTTTACAAAAATGTCTTCTTTACGTTCGACAAATAAATTTACGTTAAGCCTGGAAGTATCGCAAGCTCCAGCTTTGTACATGCTTACGGGTTCATTACACTTAACTACGTTATCCTCTCCAGCTCCGCTCCTCAACAAACTTTGGAAACCCTTTTGTAAAAGTTAAACCGAAGTCCTTTGCTATAGATTAACTGGTAGCGTGTGGTCTCCAAACGAACCGCAAATAATAATAATAATCTTTATTTAGTGAGGCGAAGTTAGGACCATTGAGTCCTCTCTTCCACTTAACCTCGAAACAAAAAATACATAAAAATTTATATTACAAATAAAAATTAACAAAGAAAAAAAATACAAAAATAGTAATTACTTCTAAAACATAATTTTTAAAAACTAAAAGTATATGCATCTGTCTACTAAGTAAAATGCTACTAAAAGTTAATTTTGCTACACTATAATACATAAACATATATATAAACACACTGACACTCTCAAACACACTCACATTTAAGAACATAAGGAATTAGTAGCAAAATGCATCATTTAAATGCTAAAGCTATCCAAAACTGGAGTTTTATATTAAAATTAATATATGAAAAGTAGGTAAAACTCATAAGTGAACAATCACTCGCTGTTGCATTAAATAATATAATAAAACTAGCAACCCCCCGTGCAAAATAAAAGGCAGATTAATTAGATAGACATCAGAAATACACCATTTATAAAAATCCTATTTAAAAACAACATACTTTATCTAGGCCTACGTAACTGTGTTGAGAGGGATTTATAACTCGGTAAATGTGTACAATTATAAGGATTACTAACTGCAGGCCTATTTGTTAAAATGTGTTATTTACATAATACTAGGGGCTCTGCCCCTTGATGCTTCGCTCGCAGTTGAAAAAATCTCTAAAGAATCTCGTTAATCTTTGGCTCGTTTGTACATAGGTTTGTAAAATTATGAAACCAGGCTTAAATATATTAACAGTAATTACAAGAGTAATTATATCCTCAAATACATGCTTTAGAAACGTGAGAGGCTTTCTTTACGATTTTAGTCCTAGTTCTACTATCTTCTGTCAACCAAAGTTTTGAAACCAGGCCTAAATATAGTAAAAATTATTGCGGGATTTACATAACCTCAATACAGTACTATGTTTCAGAAATGAGCCAGGCCTATATTACAACATTGACTATAAGAATGTATCCATCTTTGCCAAGTTTACATTTTTTTTACAAAATAAATTGTTGAACCGGGCCCAATTTATTCTAATTCCAACGTGATAAAACAGTATAAATTGGCTTGTTTTTTAACAGCAATTGAAAACTATCCAACGAACAGCTGATTTTGGATCATACCCAATCTCAGTTCTATTCCACTCTATTTCCAACGTGCTAAAACAGTATAAATTGGCTTGTTTATAAACAGCTGTTTTGATCGCTTTATTTACTATTTCGTTGTTATTTTGTAACGAACATGGCAACCCATAAGACCCTATGTTAAAATTTTAAAATTAGATCTTCTCAAAAAATTACGCTTTTACACGAAATACAACTATATGGGTGTACTTAAAATCAAAACTACACCTAAATAAAAAATTTCATTGAATTCGTTACAGCCGTTTTCGAGATCCGCGACAGTTACAAAGATATAAAGATATATACAAGAATTGCTCATTTAAAGTAATAGTATACTATTATATACCCATCAAGAAAAAATTTAAAAAATATTTTGCAATATTTTTATTTCACATTGCCATATCAAATAGTTTAAATGTTTGAAACATTATAAAATTGTAGTCAAATGTTGTAAAATTTAGATATGATTTTATAAAACTGTAGGGTTGTTTGTTAAAACTTCGTATTTATATCTATCTTATATATTTAAATAAAGATGAATATCATGTTTTAATTGCTTTTTATTTCATATTTATACATCAAATTATTCAGAAGTTATTAATATTATAATGAAGAAATTAATAATCGAATTTGTTTATACGTAATACGCAAATATACGAATGTTTCCGAAGCTAAACAAATGGCTATCCCTTCTTTAAATTTATAAACTGATAAAAAGTTTTACTTATATTCATTTTACAACCTCAAAGCAAATCTTTTAACGTGTTGTAGCCTACATTCGTTCTATAACTCATATTAAAAAAGTAAATTTCACAAGACATTATATTATTGTTCGAAGTGTTAAACATAACCCCAAAGTATAATCTAGGTTAGGTTTTGTTGTGTTACATATGACGGGTGAAATCAGCCGTTATATTATAGTGTTACTCACGGACGTACACTCGCTTTCAAAGGAGTTGATAAAATTCAAAGCACGTGTTCCTATTTTAATGTACACGTTTCGTTCTCGTCTTTAAAAGTTGAAATTCTAATTAAATTCCTACAAACACTCTTTTAATATTGGAATTTCTGAAGTGAAATAAATCTGTGAAACTTTACGCAGATTTCCCAACCCCGACTTTCCGGAACCAAATCTATTACATTGAATATTTATAAAGCCTCGTTTGTATCCTTCCCCCGTCCTTATGGATAAAGTCTAGAACGTAAACTTACCCGCTTAAGTATGCTAAGGGCGTAATATTAAAGAAGGAAAGAAAAGTTCAGAACTTTAGTAATTATTATCGTAGTTTAACTTTCTCCCTGTTCGTTATAAACTGTTTCAACAAATCGAGTGTACTTGATGAGAATTTACGCTAATATGCGATGTTCGGAATACTGTATTATTAGTAAATTTCTATAGGAAAGATGATCTATTCCAGTGAACCTTATGGTGAGGCTTAAGGTCGGGAGTAGTCAATGAGCACCGATCAGGTTTTGGGGTGTCATTAAAAATATTATAAATATACGTGTGTTAGCATTCTAAAGGCCACATTTTACGGCCAATTTTTTTCCAAATTTAGTACACTCAACAACCGAAAGCACGTTTTTTTTTACAGAAAGTAAACTTTTTGAGATTTTACGTACTAGAAATTAATCTCTCCCTGAGACCTCCCTCCAACCTCCTCGGGTACGGAAGGGTTTGTTTTAGGGTTTTATCCAAAACAATAAATAGGCCTATATGATCTTATTCTGCACATTTTGTTTTTCTTACTCGACCTTATAGATCGCTTAAAAGTCTATCAAAACGTAAAATACCACAAACGTACCCGGCTCGAATCAACTGGGGGATTTTACTGTGGGGTATTCTCTAATCCTAGGCCGACTACCGAGTTTGTACACTGCGAGCAAACCCATTCATAACCCGAGACCAACTCACAAACCGAGGTGCAAACTCACAAATCGAGATGAAAACTCAC
>JAGFPH010006304.1:70692-81340 GCA_018207615.1 Philaenus spumarius
GTTTGTGAGTTTGCACTTCGGTTTATGAGTTTGCACCTCGATTTGTGAGTTTGCACGTCGGTTTGTGAGTTTGCACCTCGGTTTGTGAGTTGGTCTCGGGTTATGAATCGCTTTGCTCTCAGTGTACAAACTCGGCCGTCGGCCTAGGATCAGAGAATGCCCCACAGTAAAATCTCCTAGTTGATTCGAACCGGGTACGTTTGTGGTATTTTAGGTTTTGATAGAATTTTAAGCGAGCTATAAGGTCGAGTAAGAATAACAAAATGTGCAGAATAAGATCATATAGGCCTATTTATTGTTTTAGATAAAACCCTAAAACAAACCCTTCCGTACCCGAGGAGGTTGGAGGGAGGTCTCAGGGAGAGATTAATTTCTAGTACGTAAAATCTCACAAATTTTACTTTCTGTGAAAAAAAACGTGCTTTCGGTTGTTGAGTGTACTATAAATTTGGAAAAAAATTGGCCGTAAAATGTGGCCTTTAGAATGCTAACACACGTATATTTATAATATTTTTAATGACACCCCAAAACCTGATCGGTGCTCATTGACTACTCCCGACCTTAAGCCTCACCATAAGGTTCAATGGAATAGATCATCTTTCCTATAGAAATTTACTAATAATACAGTATTCCGAACATCGCATATTAGCGTAAATTCTCATCAAGTACACTCGATTTGTTGAAACAGTTTATAACGAACAGGGAGAAAGTTAAACTACGATAATAATTACTAAAGTTCTAAACTTTTCTTTCCTTCTTTAATATTACGCCCTTAGCATACTTAAGCGGGTAAGTTTACGTTCTAGACTTTATCCATAAGGACGGGGGAAGGAAACAAACGAGCCTTTATAAATATTCAATGTAATAGATTTGGTTCCGGAAAGTCGGGGTTGGGAAATCTGCGTAAAGTTTCACAGATTTATTTCACTTCAGAAATTCCATTATTAAAAGAGTGTTTGTAGGATTTTAATTAGAATTTCAACTTTTAAAGACGAGAACGAAACGTGTACATTAAAATACGAACACGTGCTTTGAATTGTATCAACTCCTTTAAAAGCGAGTGTACGTCCGTGAGTGACACTATAATATAACAGCTGATTTCACCCGTCATATGTAACACAACAAAACCTAACCTAGATTATACTTTGGGGTTATGCTTAATACTTCGATTAATAATATAACGTCTTGTGAAATTTACTTTTTTAATATGAGTTATAGAACGAATGTAGGCTACAACACGTTAAAAGATTTGCTTTGAAGTTGTAAAATGAATATAAGTAAATCTTTTTATCAGTTTATAAATTTAAATAAGGGATAGCCATTTGTTTAGCTTCGGAAACATTCGTATATCTGCGTATAACATATTAAACAAATTCGATTATTAATTTCTTCATTATAATATTAATAACTTCTGAATAATTTGATGTATAAATATGAAATAAAAAGTAATTAAAACATGATATTTATCTTTATTTAAATATATAATATAAATATAAATATGAAGTTTTAACAAACAACCCTACAGTTTTATAAAATCATATCTAAATTTTACAACATTTGACTACAATTTTATAATGTTTCAAACATTTAAACTATTTGATATGGCAATGTGAAATAAAAATATTGCAAAATATTTTTTAAATTTTTTCTTGATGGGTATATAATAGTATACTATTACTTTAAATGAGCAATTCTTGTATATATCTTTATATCTTTGTAACTGTCGCGGATCTCGAAAACGGCTGTAACGAATTCAATGAAATTTTTTATTTAGGTGTAGTTTTGATTTTAAGTACACCCATATAGTTGTATTTCGTGTAAAAGCGTAATTTTTTGAGAAGATCTAATTTTAAAATTTTAACATAGGGTCTTATGGGTTGCCATGTTCGTTACAAAATAACAACGAAATAGTAAATAAAGCGATCAAAACAGCTGTTTATAAACAAGCCAATTTATACTGTTTTAGCACGTTGGAAATAGAGTGGAATAGAACTGAGATTGGGTATGATCCAAAATCAGCTGTTCGTTGGATAGTTTTCAATTGCTGTTAAAAAACAAGCCAATTTATACTGTTTTATCACGTTGGAATTAGAATAAATTGGGCCCGGTTCAACAATTTATTTTGTAAAAAAAATGTAAACTTGGCAAAGATGGATACATTCTTATAGTCAATGTTGTAATATAGGCCTGGCTCATTTCTGAAACATAGTACTGTATTGAGGTTATGTAAATCCCGCAATAATTTTTACTATATTTAGGCCTGGTTTCAAAACTTTGGTTGACAGAAGATAGTAGAACTAGGACTAAAATCGTAAAGAAAGCCTCTCACGTTTCTAAAGCATGTATTTGAGGATATAATTACTCTTGTAATTACTGTTAATATATTTAAGCCTGGTTTCATAATTTTACAAACCTATGTACAAACGAGCCAAAGATTAACGAGATTCTTTAGAGATTTTTTCAACTGCGAGCGAAGCATCAAGGGGCAGAGCCCCTAGTATTATGTAAATAACACATTTTAACAAATAGGCCTGCAGTTAGTAATCCTTATAATTGTACACATTTACCGAGTTATAAATCCCTCTCAACACAGTTACGTAGGCCTAGATAAAGTATGTTGTTTTTAAATAGGATTTTTATAAATGGTGTATTTCTGATGTCTATCTAATTAATCTGCCTTTTATTTTGCACGGGGGGTTGCTAGTTTTATTATATTATTTAATGCAACAGCGAGTGATTGTTCACTTATGAGTTTTACCTACTTTTCATATATTAATTTTAATATAAAACTCCAGTTTTGGATAGCTTTAGCATTTAAATGATGCACTTCGCTACTAAGTCCTTTTGTTCTTGAATGTGAGTGTGTTTGAGATTGTCAGTGATGTTTATGTATTATAGTGTAGCAAAATTAACTTTTAGTAGCATTTTACTTAGTAGACAGATGCATATACTTTTAGTTTTTAAAAATTATGTTTTAGAAGTAATTACTATTTTTGTATTTTTTTTCTTTGTTAATTTTTATTTGTAATATAAATTTTTATGTATTTTTTGTTTCGAGGTTAAGTGGAAGAGAGGACTCAATGGTCCTAACTTCGCCTCACTAAATAAAGATTATTATTATTATTATTTGCGGTTCGTTTGGAGACCACACGCTACCAGTTAATCTATAGCAAAGGACTTCGGTTTAACTTTTACAAAAGGGTTTCCAAAGTTTGTTGAGGAGCGGAGCTGGAGAGGATAACGTAGTTAAGTGTAATGAACCCGTAAACATGTACAAAGCTGGAGCTTGCGATACTTCCAGGCTTAACGTAAATTTATTCGTCGAACGTAAAGAAGACATTTTTGTAAAATTGTTGACGAACTTTGGGAGTTTCACGCTTCTTGATTATTCTCTAATAGCACGTATGATATGATAAAAATAAGGTTTTGCTAGAACTAATAAACTCAGGAGAGATTTTATGCAATGCATCGTGTATTGAAAATACTCCCAACTCGGGGGTTGGTGAGCAATGCACTGTGCGTCGGCCGCTTCTTATAGTGTTCAGTGTCAAGTTCACATGTGCGTCCTTATCAGTGAACGCGTTAATAATTTAAATATGTTTGTGAGAAAGTATGTTGCCAGTGTCTGGTAACGTTTACTTGTAAAACTTCTACTTCTATTGTTCGACAACTTACGTCAATTTAGGTTCTTTTTGAAACCTCATCTCTTGTTAAAGGTCTTAAAATAGGTGGTACTTGCCTGAAACAAAGAAACGATCACATATTAGAAATATCATTTTGTAATTTTACAGTATATAAGTTATTTTTATATATATAAATAGTTTCACTTGAATACATTAACTGTAGAACGGTTAAAATAGACAACGAATTTTTTAACTTCTGTGAAAAGTTGGCTGATGAAACTCGAAGTAATTGAAGACTTAATCTGTGTAACTAAGTAGTTTTTAAGTTATTCGTGTTTGTACAGTGCTGTAGTGTTCTATTTGTAATATTTATGTTCTTGTCAGTGAAAATGAAAATGAAAATGACCCGAACTAGAGCCATCAGACTTATCTACGAGCCTCGCGATTTTTTGCTTACCGAAAGCTGTAGCCCTTTCAATCTATTCCAGTTTCGTCAATTTTTGGAATATCAACATGAAATTTGTTTTACAAGTTGAGTACACCAGTATACATATTCTTAGTAAGTATGAACGATTTTTTTAATGTTATTTTTAAAAACGAGGCGCTTGAAAATAGTCTTCTGTTTTACCTATCTCGTTTTAACTATAACACCTTTATATTCAACGACTCCATTTTCGACATTTTTTAACATATCGATTTAAAAATTGGTACAGAAGTTACAAACACAATTAAGGCCCGGCTCTCTACATTAAAAAAGGCGAAGTTGGCTACCAATTTCAATGTTAAATAACCAAAACATACCTTCACTATTAAGCATATTTTTGTGTTGTTTTTGTCAAAAAACAAAAGCTGTATTTTTTTTCTTAAAGTAAAATAGATTTTGGGTGTTGATTGCTAAGGTTCTTTGCAATATCTCTTTTTGTAACTGGGTAAAAAATTAAAAAAGTTTACTATTTTTTAATATTATATCATATGTTTATGAAAACAATAACACGGTTTTTGAAAATGTATTCGGCAATCAACATCCGCATATGACAGTACTTCAAAATGTAACCAAACTTTTAAATTTATTCCACGAATTAACAGAAAAAAATGACTTATTCTGTAGCATTGCTCTTATGGGAATCAGATTCAATATGGCCGACAGGGTAGCGCCCCCTTAATTGCTTTTTGCTATACTTACTTTTAAAACTATATTTAAAAAATTGACTAATCTGCAGCCGATCAACTCAAGCGTTTTGATAAAAAATTTAAAAAGGTCTAAAATTAAACTTTTTTAAGTTACTTGTGCTTTTAAAAGTTAATAATAAAAAAGGGTTATACTCCTTGATCTAGATTTAATCTATATATTTAACTTCTAAAAAAAATTTCAGATTGATATTTTGTAAATTTTCTAAACTGGAGCCGTTTCGTGGGTCCGGTACTCCTAAAATCGAGAAACCCATTGATAAGTCAAGTGAACCTAGATCGGGTCATTTTTAAGATAACAAGCTGAGACTCAGCATAAATGTTTAAAATATATATTTTAACGCCTATGTCAAGTTTCAATTCGATATGTTAAAATTCAGCCAATTTAGAATGAGCCAACGCTTCATATATGAATTAGATGTCCCCTTTTAGTGATTTCCTCTGCTGCAAAATACATACCTGCATTATCGAATTTTTTCCAGACAAACCATTGCTCGTACGAAATAAATACACATGACCTCTTTTATTGAAAAATACTTCCTCTACACGGTGGTATTTTTATTTTTCTTTATCTTCATCCCAGCTCGAAATATTAAAGGAATATCGGGAAAAAATGTTAATAGATTTTTTTCGACTTTGGGAAATTGATAGATTGGTAAACTTTTTTTTATATAAATCTACATACTTTAAGGTACTTCTAAAACAAAACCAGCCGAATTGCAAATTACTGGTAGTTGTAACCTACACCGACTGGGCTATGTAGACAATACTATTAAATGGTTTCAGGAAACAGGTAGTGTAACTGATCCAGTCCGCAGTGACAAATATGTCATGATTTTGTCCATGTCTACTACTTTTTGTAAATTTGTACATATTCAAAGAGTAAAAGTATAAAACAACATTGTGGTAAATTAAAACCGTCACTTCTGATTACACGGAAAAGTTCTTCAAAATATTCTCCCGACAAAAACCAATTCAGCGCCGATATCCTACCGGGATTTACACTCATCGATGCCAACACATGGGCAAAGAATCGTTTCGGTTTGAACGCAATTTATTACTACCGCGGATTTTATATTCCCTATAATATACGTCGGGCTTCTGACTTTGACATTTTAACTGCTCGTCGTAAAGCAGACAGTCTGTTGGGAAGGTCGGCTGAATTGGCGGGAAGGACTTTATTGAAATCGAATACGTTAAACGGTTTACTTTGGCACTGTCAATCGATCTGGTTTTGAATATTCTGATATGTTTGTTTCACTAATTATACACAAACTGGCTGACCCGTGCGAATGTTTCGCAAGTTAGGAGTACTTACCTGATTTAATAAATTGATTTAATTAGGTAAATTACGTTTATTTATTGACCGAGCGAAGCGAGGTCTCCGTTTTAGCTCGACCGTTCGGCATTTCGTCTGTGTGTCTGATTGTCTCACGATTACCAATTGTCATGATTTTTTGCATGAATATTCCTTATTCCAAGGCCGAGCTCTGTATGTATACCGTTTTCTCCATTTTTCATTTTTAACCATTTAAAAAATTAAAATGGCGGCCGCACCGTTTCTCTGTGTAAGCTTTTTTCCAAAGCCAGTTTGTGGCTTAACCGTAACTAAGCCACAACCAAATCACGGGCTTATTAGTTTTTCCGTAAGTCGAATTGAAAAACTAATAACATATTGCGAGTAGTTTCTTGCATTATTACAATTTAAATTCCATGCTGTAGCCTACGGATTAGTGTATTAATTAACTAAGTAATTATTCTTAACTTCTTTAGTATGTTAATCTAATCCTTTGTTTTTTGTTCTTCTCCTACGACCGCGGTTTTGGGCATTCGCCCATCTTCAGGTACTTTTACAATGAAACAATAACACTAACACATAACTACACATAAAAAATTGTTTACTCCGTATTGGAGATCGTTAAAAGTTTAAGTATTTTTTTTATAGCGATGCTCACGTTAGGCCGATCACTGCGCTACTGAAGCTAGTCCTTGCGTCCTTGTTGTTATCATGCTTTGCCATTAGACATTGATCCGTACTTTCTGTGCCAATAATAGTGTCAAATATTAAGTTGGATTGAAGTGATTGTTGGTCATTTATCAGATGTTGTGCTTTATTTTTTCTGACTTTTTTATATCTCGTATTCTTCCAAAGCATTCATAATACGCCCCTTCTTACACACGTGTAATATGTTCATGTTAGTTTTAAAATCCATGTATGTGTGTGCGTTACTGATAAGATGTTCTGTGTAACTCGACTTTGTGGGATTTAAATGCCTGGATGGTAGGTGTTCTTTAAACCTTTTTAAGAAAGGGCGTCCAGTTTGGCCTATGTAATGACGAGGACAATCGTTGCAAGTTACTTTATAGATCCCTGTTTTCTCTTCTTTGCTTAATTTACGAGAGTTTTCGGTTCTTATAATTTTATCGAGGTTGTTGGTGGTTTTGAATGTAACAGTGATGTTGTTTTTTGCCATTACTTTTTTGAGCGTGCAATTTAATTTATTTCCAAATTCACATGCTATGTAGGCCTATTTTTGCTTAGTCTTGGGATTTACGTTTCCTTGTTTTGTTATATGTTTTTTTGACTAACTTGTCTATCATGGCGATATCGTATCCATTAGACGAGGCGATGTATTTAATTATTTGTAATTCTGTGTTGTAATCCTCTTGCGACATGGGAACGGTTAAATGTCTATGAATGAAACTATTGTAAGCTGCCATTTTTTATTCCTGTGGGTGATGGGATGTTGCGTGTATTGTTTGGACTGTAGTTGTCGGTTTTATGAATATTTTAAAGGAGAGTTCGTTAAGTTTTTTTGTTATTTTTAAGTCGAGGAAATTTAACCATGTTTTTATACGTTTATTCTTTAGATATCTTCATAAAGTCTTATAATTTTATGGAGAGGGAGAGAGAGAGAGATAGAGAGCAACCTGCTGTCTTGCTCTTTCGTGGCTACGTCAGTGTGGCCGCTGTGACTGTGAGTGAGTTGTGGAGGGGGAGTCCGAGATAAGGAGCCTGATTGGCGTTGCGTCGCATTTACTGAGTCGTAGTCCTTTAAAACCACGTCTGTTATTTCAACGAGCGAGGTCTACTGTTCACAGAACTACTAGTTTACGTTGGTTTAATTTGATTGATTTGTGTGGTAAACAATTTAACTAACAGCTTTTATGTTAGTTAAACAGATTGTTAATACAAATAAATAATGAGCTCGACTTGTGAGACGATGTACTTGAAAGAATCAACTTTAAACACACAATATCACAACTAATACATTTATGAACTCAAACGCGTTTCAACGACAAAGGCGCCATCTTCAGTGATGCACGAGCTAGAATAGTCAAACTATAACCCATTGTAAACTATTGTAGCTCGTGCTTCAGTGAAGATGGCGACTTATTGTTGAAAAGCGTTTGAGTTAATAAACGCATTAGTTGTGAGATTTTGTGTTCAAAGTTTATTCTATCAAGATTGTTAATAGATGGCGCCTGTCATTAGGAATAATATGACCTTTCATGAGAAAGATTTTTAATCTATTTTTCTAATAAAAACATACATTTTAAGCTATTTGTCTATTTTTTTCAATAGCGGGGAACATATGCTTTAAAATTATGTTTGAATCATTAATTTTGATGAAGAATTAAGGGAGATATGGCTTTGCCACAAAAAAAGAAACACCATTTAAAAAGAAATATGCATATATATATATATATAAGGATTAGTGAAATTAAATGGACTAGAACCAGCAGCAAACGTTTTAGACAAATAAATTGCGGGGAATAAATTCAACTTACATTTATATTTTAGGTACATTGTTTTAACTTATACAGAGTGTCACAAAAATCCTAAGCGGGCTGTACATGATCGTGTTGTAAACATTGAAACAAATACAAAAATATTAAGTAACTTTTTTCGAATTCTTATTGGTTTAGTCGAAATCCGCCATTTTGTTTTTTTAACTCACTGCAACTCCAGAAACAGATAAGATATTGAGTTAAAATTTTGTATGTTAAGATTTACAAGTGCACCAAACACCAAGAATTTATTTTAATAATTTTCAAAATGGTGGCCGTTCCTCTTATGTTGCTCTTCTTAGTTCATAAACAATTAGTTTTTAACCCTGCAACTGGCAATTCAAACTTCCCAGAATGGCGTTTCATGTTTGTGTGTTTTGCAAGTATCAAATATCTTTATTATATCCCAATCCAAGATTGGTAAGTTTTTTCTTTTTTGTAGAAACAACTGGACGAAACTCCTATAACCAACTAAAACGTTGTTTGATGTCAAATTGTAAAAGTTAGCTCAGGAAGCTGAAAGTTTTCGCTAACGGAATAAAAAAATAAAACTTTATGCCTACATAAAATATAGTAAAATATTTTTGTAATTTTTTCCAAAATACAAACTTTTGTAATCTTGTTCTAAATAAAATTGTGTACAAATATATATCAATTTAAAAATTTAGAAGAAACTGGTTGTATGTACTTATTATAAGACCACCACTAAAATCCCTTACTAAACAGAACTCAAATTATTATAACACGTTTATATAACCAATTTCACTCACAAACACAATAACACATTCTAAACTTATTTCATTAGAACTGAAACACAATAGTAACACAATTTTATAAACTTATTTCAGTTTGCATTACTAAATTACAAAAACTAAACCCAATCTTACACGCACCCAGTAACAGACGCTGTAGAGCGGTGGCGAAAGGTAGTGTCTAGTCGCCCCAGTAATGTACATATTTTACCGAACAAACTAATAGCTTAGAACATTAAATCAAGTTAACCTTATATTGAACGAAAATATAGTTCTTACGCTTCATATCGATATAAAAATTATTGTACAAATATATCGATTGCAATATGAACATTCTCATCGGTTAAAAACTGTCCGATTGCAAGGGTTTACAAAAACAATAATATGTAAGAAACTATAAGAGTGACGAACTATTGGAAGGCAGTGATAGGAATATAAATCTTCGACGAAACTGTTGATTTTCATCTGAATACAAGTCTGTCTAACGTTTATGTGTCTTGAAAGGTGATGAATTTGAGTTGGTTCCTTTTTTTTAATCGCAAGACATCAGATGATTTAGACAACTACAATTTTACAACGTTGATTCAGTATGTAAACAAATTTGTAAATGGAAAAATTAAAGTTTGGAACATTTCTTTTCCAATAGATTTGATTTTATTGAGATTGGAGCATTTATAGTTGATGAAATTATTCGATACAAGTTCCGTTATCTGAGACTACACAATCGGGCAGTCTGCCATTCGGCAAAAACCAAAATGTACAGCCTACACACATAATCTTAAAAATAATACGAGTAAGGTACGCACTGATAAAAAATGGTAGTTTAACTACACAAATCAAATCTGTTTTATACTATCTTCATTCGCGTTGTTTAAATAGTGTTTATCATGGAAAAGGGAAAAGTTTCTACTTAATGTACATGTCGAAAGTTCAGTGGATACGATCGTATCTGGGGAAATAGAGAAGGGAGGCAAGAAGCCCAAAGGCAGAGGTTCGAACAAGTACGGGAGTATGCAAATCGGAAAGCAGAAGTTGTAGGCGTCAATCGTTCCAGAGATATTTCATTCCGTCCGACAAACTTAAAATTGCTTCTCTTACCTGAATGAAAAAGTGTTTTATAGTTGTAAACTGATTTGTGGTAAGCTTTAGTATGTCTGCCTTGAGATTCAGGTTAAATAATTCGACCACGCAGCTGAACCGTCGACGCGAGTTGAGCAAATTTAAAAAATTATGAATATAGGACTATGTTTTAGGGTTTCAACCAACAATTTGGAAAATAGGTTTATTCACGAC
>JAGFPH010006305.1:0-11039 GCA_018207615.1 Philaenus spumarius
GAAACGCGTCATATGAAGTAGTAATAGACTACTTTTCATAAACATTAAGGATTGTTCGGCAGTATCACCTCACAAACAAGGTAAATTAATTAGTAATTAATTTATATTTTAATGTTGACAAACATTGTTTAATGTTGTTGGAATGATGAGAAAATTCTAATAATTAAATTGAAAATAAAGTTTGTCCGCAGTAAAAGGCGTGTTTAAAACCAACAAATTACAATTTTATAACGTTAAAACATTTTAATTTAAAAGTTATTCAAAAATCTTATAAAATAGTTTAAAAGAATTTTGTAAGTCCCTAAGAGCATTTCCCCCTCATTGCATGATTGATTGGGCTACTCAAAATGTCATTAGTTAAGAGTCCGCTGAGAATTCCTTTCAACCAATCATAAAGGCGGCGCTGTCTTCCATTAGCAAATAAGTAGGCCAGTGGGCTTATTGTTCGTGATGAAGAGCTGACATGACGTCGATTGTGACATCGTTCGTTAAATCGTTTTAATGAAAATTGTCGATTGTGACATCGTTCGTTAAATCGTTTTAATGAAAATTGATTTAATAAAAGTGTTCTTACATTAGGGAGATTTCCGCTACATCTTAAAGGCCTACTGTTTAATTTGTGAATTAATAGGGTAATTATTTTTAAACTGATCTTTTATATAGGTTATTAAATTTTATTTTGCGGGTGTTGTTTCTCCAAAGAAATAACATATCACTAATAGCATCACATGTTTGTCTGTTTGTCAAAGTAGAATTTCTGAAAAACAGTTAGGTATAAACTTATGAAGCTGTCATTTGACATGGTTATAATATGAACCTAATCAGTATACAAAACCCTGCCAACTAACTTTTGCACAAACCTGAATAGAACTAAATCCATATGGGACTTTATACCAGGTTACCTGAAGTGTCTTTTACGACAGTTTGAAAAGTTACCCAACTTCTCGAAATTTATTTACTTATTCGATATTGGTTTTTAGAAAAAAAGTATTTGCATAAATAAGGTCCTGCTGGAACAACACATTGGAACAAAACACACAAAATCTTAAAACTACAACTAAACAACAAGTGTCTTAAAAAGTAGAGAAAAATATACATATACAATAATTAACATAAATACACAAAATAGAAAAAAATTTAAAATCTGTAAGAATTAAAACACATTGCAAAAAAAAAAGAGATCGCATCTATCACAAAGTAGTAAGATCATGATGCAAAAACTCATCCACCAAGTATAAGGATCCGGACAATAGAAATTGTATAAGACTGTTTTTAAAAACATTAACTTTGCACCAGCTTGTGAGGGACGTTTACAATATAAATTTAACCTGTGCTGTCTAGCACGATACAAGATCACCTGGTTCTGTATTTGTATAACCATATTTTGGACATGATCACGCTTGAATTTAAAAAAAAGCAATACTTCAAGTATGTAAATACACGGAAGTGTAAGTACTCCGAACTTCTTGAAATAGCTTTTACAACTTTACTTTTTAATTAGCCCCACAATAAGCCTCATGGCTCTTCTTTGTGAGGGTAACACTCTTTTCATACTCTGAACTAATAAGTTTCCCCAAAGAAGAATTCCATAGTTCAAATATAAAACTTCTCGAATATAAACTTTCACAAATTTTTCAGTACAAAATATACTTGAACTAATTTTGGCACTAATACTGCTAATGTAGCAGTTCAACTTGTCATCAATTAGAAGATCATAAAATTGTATTGATCCCACTTCTTAAAGTACACTATCACCTAGCACGACACTTGGTGTCTGATTTGAGCTATGCTTTCTAGTGAAGTGTATGTGTTTAGTTTTACAAGGATTTATTATTAAATTGTTTTCAGCAAAATACTGTCCAGTGGCATCGACTTATATATAAAAGCATTCTGCTCCAATTGTTGGACAGAAACTGCTTGAAAACTTAGTGTTGTATCATCAGCAAATTGAATTACCCTACCGCGTATACTGACGATGACAAATCATTAAGGTAGAGTAAAAATAACACTGGGCCGAGATCTGATAAAAAAATCAGATGAAATGGGGATCTTTGGGAGTTAGGCCTACTCAAATTTTCAAATGCCAACCCACATATTGTGAAATACCAAGTTAAAGGACAAAAAATAACAAATTTAAAGGCGCTCACAAAACATTTTTTGAATTACCCTAACTTAGATGGTGCCAAAAATGTGTTTGTGATTTTGATAAATATGGTATAAAATATTACAAATAAAATAAAATCAGTACTGAATGAAACGACATTTGAGACAGTTGTTTCAAGTAAATTTTTGGAAAAAATTCCAAACCACTGACAGACGGAAACTAAACGTTTCTGAAACTATATGAATTGTTTTGTTTATTTTTATTTTTAATACCACTTCATGAGAGATTGCATACAATTTTGAATCACTCTAAATATTTCTTCCAGCCATAGTTATTCTTTTTGGATGGACCTTTATAATGAAATTTTGATACGTAATTTTGATTATCTTATTTTAGTAAAAATTGCATTTCATTAATAACTACATTTAAACCTAAATCCAGTTGTTGATGAAATAGTAAATTTGATATTATTATATTCTATGACTGCTCCTAGACAAGACAGAAACATCTATCGAAGAAGCTTCCATAAAAGGTATATTGAAGTCAGTTTTCCGTGTAAACAATACCCATACTAATGCACTAAGGGTTGAAAGGCGCGGACTCGCCCCTTGGGAGTGCAAGGTAGAATTCAAGATAGCTTCTCTTTCAAAGTTTATACAGGA
Organism: Philaenus spumarius; assembly: GCA_018207615.1. NCBI lineage: Eukaryota > Metazoa > Arthropoda > Insecta > Hemiptera > Aphrophoridae > Philaenus > Philaenus spumarius. The sequence continues at coordinate 2,767 of JAGFPH010006305.1, forward strand.
TGTAGCACAAATCCCGTCCATTTTGAAACTCTGTTGCATTTGTAAGTTTTCATTGCAGAGTGATTATTTAATTATTTACAGCTCTTTTTACTAATAAGGCTATACGATTGTTTTACTTTTGCGTAAGTATTAGAATTTGTTTTGAATTTCTTAAATACTCCCTGTTATACCTGGATTAGCCAGTGTAACAAATAATTACCCCTTCCAAAACGTCTCAGGAAAGTATTAATTTGCGAAAAACACCATTTGACTAAACAAAATAAAATGGTTGAATTCCTTTATAGAAATGACAATGGTTGCTTACTACCTCAACAAAATAAAACTAAAATCTTATAACTTCTCAGAGCTACAGACTACATATATGTGCATTTTGATACATTTGGCTAAAAATGGGACAACTAGCCTTACACAACAAATAACAATTTGTACTACTTTTAAAAAATCTAATACTAAATAAAGTTAAAGGAAATTATAGTCACTTTAAGCAGGTTTTTTAAAACTGGGAACTATCATCAAACGGAACTAATTTTCTTGGTTTTCAGTTTAATATTGAGAATATGTTCAGAAAATTAGACTTCCATCGCTTGTTTTTTGTAAACTCCTTTCCTAACCATTGAGAAAGAAAATAAGTGGTTGTGGTTACCCTATAAATATATTTACTCACATTGGTTGCCTTCTTGAGCACCGAAAGCGATGAGCACTTTGGTGAGGGGTCTGTTGTTACTGAGCACCGCCACATCGAGTGGTGAGAGGCCATCACTGTTTAGACTGAAACATAACACAGCAAGGTAAACATTGTTTTAGTGAAACTAATACTAGTTGACATATATACTATAGGGCTCTGCCCCCTGCTCACCAACCCAAGCGGCGAAGCAAATGCAAACAGATTATTGTACACTGACATATTTTCAAGGGAATGATGACTGATTAGGGAAGAGATTTTTTATTCTTATATAGAAGAGACGCCATTTTCAAGTTGTAAAGTATATGTCCAAAATACCATACAGTAAAGCAGTATTTCAAACTATTCAAATAGGCTTAGAGAAACATAAATTTGGCATAATTTCAATAGTGATTGGTGTTTCAATTATGATATAGTAAGCCTTTGTCATTGTTTGTGTTTCCTTTACCTAACCTTCCGCCTAACTGGTTGTGTAGGATAATTACCCGTTTCTAAATTTGCCAATTTGGTTGCTATGACAATAAATCTAAATGCTTACAAGAAACGTGCAATGGTTCAGAATAGGCCTAACCAAATATTGTGTTAAACTTATGGTTCGAATCAGCTGTTTTATTTGTAATATGTAACAACAGATTTTATTTTTTTTGTGATAGGTTTTATTTTTTTAACATAGCCTAGGCCTAATCTAAATAAACGGTATCAGTTAACTGACACAAACTTTCTACCAACTTACTGTAGTCAAAATAATATTGTTTTAAATCATTTTATTTACTACTTTTTAGAACAAAACAAAAAAATAATATTCTACCTACGTCAATCGTATAAAAAAATTATTGTCCCAGGCGGGATTCGATCGCGCGACCTTTGAATTACTGGCCGTGCTCGCTACCGTGGTGCTACCCCGTGCGGCCGCCGCCGCGATGCTAGATTGACAACACAAACTTATTTATTTTTAAACATTTCCCCATAATTATAAAACGCCGAAGTTTTGATAAAAGCGGGTGGTGTCATTTTGTTTGGCATCTTAAGCACTATAAATACTGAAAATTTGATCAAAATCGTTAGAGCCGTTTTTGAGAAATTTGCATTTTTGTAGTTTTTTATGGGTTTTTAGGGGTAAATTACCCTTTAAAATTATAAATTCCAAAAAATGAAAAAAACTCCTGGAGATAATAGGGTTTAGTACCTACATACCAAATTTCATGAAAATAAGACCAATAGTGTCCTATCTGGTCGTGTATACATACAGACAGACTGACAGACAGACACCACTCTAAAAACACTTTTTGGGTTCAGGGAGCACCAAAACAAAATATTCCACTAAACATATTTTTGGGTTCAGGGAGCACCAACACAGATAATTGCACTAAACAATTTTTTGGGGTTCTGGGAGCACCAAAACAGATAATTCAACTGAAAATTCAAATTCGAACATTTTTACGAAAACAATACTTTCTCCATATACTACGTTTAGGGTGGAGAAAGTAAAAAACCGCTGGTTGTAAACAATAATTAACTGATTCCAAATTTTCTAAGTTGGTTGCTATGGTAATGAATGCATTGAACATAATGTTGGTTCAGAAAATAGGCCACATCTAAAATTGTGTTGCTAAGCTTTTGATTCAATTCAGCAGTTTTATCTGTTATAGGGTTGGAAGTGAACCTGCGTATTTTATATGTAATTAAAAAAAATTTGATTTTAGTTTTTGTATTTTTTTTATAACGAATATTCGTTGCTTCGTACCGCAGGCAGCAGAAAACTGGCGAGTTTGGACCTCAGCCTTGCAGACGTTTTCGCAGCTTGCATCCTGGCCTTCGGCCTTGGGTCAGAAGATGCTCCTACAGTGAAATATGGATTTTAACCGTAGTTCTATTACAGCATTTTATGTTTTGATCGATTTCGTTGAAACCAGACGGTTTACAAGGTCGTGTAAAAAAAAACAAAATTTGCAGAATAATCTCCTATATTTATTTGTATAGATAAAATTTAAAAAAAAGTTAATTTTAGTACGACAAAAAAATCTCAAAAACATTTTACTTAAGGTCAAAAAACGTTCTTCCGGTCGTTGATTTTTTTGGCTTACGAACTCGTCCGAGCGACTTGGAAAACCAATGTGTGTACCAAATTTGGTCCGAGTGCGAACACATACATACACATTATATAGTTTTTAATGACACCCCAAAACGTGTTCTGGCGACCGTGATCGGTGCTCACTGACCTCTCCCGACCTTAGGTCTCACCTTAAGAGTCACTGCAATAGCTCATCTTTCCCATGGAAATTCGCTGAACAAAATAAATGGTTTTAAATTTAACACTGCCCATACGGGATGAAAATGTAAGATGGCCGCCACTACAGCAGACCCTTTAAGTCTTTATGCAATACAGGGTCCAAACAGCCGTGTGCCCTGAACCATAACATCGAAGTAAAATCGACCCTCGCTCCCCACGCGCAGGCGCACTCACACTACCTACCTAAACGCAGATTCAAAGAGGAAAGATTAGCGCCAGGTAGGCAGTGTGAGTGCGCCTGCGCGTGGGGAGTCAGAGCGCACGGCTGTTTAGACAAACTTTGCTAGCTCCTCGACCACTCTGCTTCCACTCTTGGAATTACTAAAAGTCTGCATATAAAGTGACATCACAAAATGGATCAACTGCTACACAAGAACCTAATCAATCGGTACGGAATCCTATTAACTTTCTGCCAACACCATGGAAAGAAATAATTTCAATATTAAAGCCGGTAAATTGTTTCGGAAACGAAAGGAAATTAGTTTTCGCCGTCTAAATCCAAACGAATGAAGGAAAGTGCTCGTTTCCTTCGTCGATACGAACAATAGCGCAGTGAGTTTATTTCTTCGGGTAAAGTTTGCTCGAGTTAAAGATTTTCAGTAAGTTTAATTGCTTTTGGCAACGACGATACAAACTTTCCTATCTCCGCAGTCAGTCCCAACATAACCTCAATTGTAAATTTCGTCCTACGTTATTCGTTAAAACCTTTTCCAATAACAAATCGTGGAGGTAATTCTTGTAAGGTGCCTGGTGTGTAAATCAACCTTGAATCAGGATTAATTAATAAGTTATAAAGTACAAGGGCGAAGGCAGGAAAACTTTTCTGAGGAGGGGGGGGGGGCAGGACCGGGCATTTGATTTTAACACGTTCACTGCTAAGTTTCACATGTGAGCTTGACACTGAATACTATGAGAAGCGACCAACGCACAGAGCCATGCACGCCAACCCCCGTATTGGGAGTATTTTTAATACACAATGCATTGCGGGCTTCGCACGCCAACCCCCGTATTGGGAGTACTTTCAATACACAACGCATTGCGGGCTTCGCACGACAACCCCCGTATTGGGAGTATTTTCAATACACAGTACATTGTGTGCTTCTCACGCCAACCCTCGTACAGGGATATGACCAGGAAATTCAGATGCATTATTTAACTGTAGTATGCACATTTTGGGAACGGAATAAGCCTTGTGGCAGACATGCTCAGTGTGTTTATCCTTAACTACAAAAAATGACTTGTCTTTGCTCTCAGTTTATCCAACTCACCTGTTCACGTCGACGTCTGTAGATTCTAGAATAGTTTTTGCTTTATCAACATGGCCGTGCTCAACAGCAGCGAACAGAGCTGAAACACAAATCATACGGTGTAATTAGAAAGTAAAACGGATAAATAAAATTCAATATATTTAAAACTCTTCTCTTGTGTAGAGCCCTTTCGTTCAGCCTACGGCGATAAGACGCCGCCGGTACAATGGCAAGCAATAAAGACCTTCATTCAACGTCGCTTGACATTCTAGCTCTTTTACTCTCTAATCCAGACCTGTAGCAACACTCTCTAACAACTGTGTAAAACTGGATAGTATGAGTGAGTGAAAGTTGTGTAATAATCTTACAAATACTGAATAAAACCTGCGTAAAACACTGTGCGAATTTATAGTAAAATCTGTGTAAAAGCATTATTAAAAAATTGTGCGAAGTCTTAGTAAAAACTGTGTATAATTATAGTGAAAACTGTGTATAATTATAGTAAAAACTGTGTCAAATTATAGAAAAAACTGTGTAAAAGCATATTAAAAATTGTGTGTAATCTTAATAAAATCTGTGTAAACTGATAGTAAATAAATGTAAAATCTTAGTAAAAACTGTGTAAAATTATAGTAAGAACTGTGTAAAAATTGTGTAAAAGCTTAGTACAAACTGTGTATAATTATAGTAAAAACTGTGTAAAACTGGATAATAAAAGTGAGTGAAAGTTATGTAAGAACAGTGCAAATACTGGGTAAACCCAGCGAGAAAACACTGTGTAAAAGCTTAGTGAAAACTGTATGTAATCTTAGTAAAAAATGTGTAAAATTATAGTAGAAATTGTAAAATTATAGTAGAAATTGTAAAATTATAGTAGAAATTGTAAAATTATAGTAAAAACTTTTAGAAAGAACGTGAGTGTGTTAAAAACCGTGGTCTTCAGCTTACCTTTTAACTCCCGGCGCAAACAGAGGAGTGTTATAAAGTTTGATGTGTTTATCTTCTGTCTGTGGCGTCGTGGCTCCCAAACGGATGAACCAATTTTGATTTATTTTTTCTTGTTTGAAAGGTTGTTCTTAGTTGTGATTAAAAAAAAATCTGTTCAGCCGTTTGGGGATTTAAAAATGTTTAAATTTATGTGTTATATTTATCTAAAAATAAAACATTTTAAACTATTTTAACTATAAACTATTTCAGTAGTGTTTATTATGGCGCGTTCTATTTATAATAAACTGTACCAGATAACTGCCACATACTTTCTCCCAGTTGAAACTTTATACCTTCCCAAGTGTAGCATAGGAGGTGGTTATTTAGAATTGCAAAAGTAGGACATACCATGGAAAATATTAGATGCATGTAACACACATCAATATTATATTATAATATTATTATTATTAAAAACTATTCGATCGATTTCGAACAAATCTGCACCAAACATGTCAACTAGGCCTGTATAGATGCACGAAAAAAGGTTTTGAAAAATTTTGAAAAACAAAACCGTTTTTTGCCAAAAAACCCCAAAAATCAGTTATTATTATTACCTAAACGAGAATTTTTAGAAATATGCGGTTTTTTACATATGGTAAAGTACATTAAGGGTTACAAATAAGAAATTTTTTTTCAAAATCGTTAGAGCCGTTTTTGAGAAATTTTGATTTTTCTCGATTTTTGGCCATTTTTGGGGGGTAAATCCCTTTAAAAATCTAAAGTTTGAAAAAATTAAAAAACACCTGAAGATATTCCAGAACTATACCTAAGTTTCATCAAAATCGGACAGTTGGTATGGTCTCCAGCTCTGAACACATCCTAACAGACACACAAACACACGGACAGACATCACAAAAAAAACACTTTTTTGGGTTCAGGGAGCACTATCACAAATAATTCCACTAAAAATATTTTTGGGTTCAGGGAGCACCAACACAGATAATTCCACTAAACAATTTTTGGGGGTTTAGAGAGCACCAAAGCAGATACTTCCACTAAAAATTCAAATTCGAAAATTTTGAACGAAAACAATATTTTCTCCATATACTACGTATAGGGGGGAGAAAGTAAAAAATAACCTAAATTGTACTTAGATATTATTTCAAGTAAAGTGGAAATTACGAACTTTGTGATTTACACGATCCCAAATCCAAAAACTAAAGTAATCACCGCGAAAGGGGCTGATCTTGTTCGATCTCCAAGCACAAACCAAAATGTTAAAGCATGAACGAGTTAACAAACTTGTTGCCATGGTAATGCGTATACTTTTTCTAGCATTGAATAAAAGGAAAGAGTGCACACGGACATGTGAATCTGTGAAATGATCTTATATTATGACAGAGGTACGGAAGAGCCTTGAGATTTAGGAGGTACGGTATATAAACTTATCACGATTTAAGTTTACTTCTGTTGGTGATCATAATAACGACACACTAATTCTCACACACATAAGTTTTTTAATCAAACATGAAAAGTCGTCATCTTCAATGATAGGCCCCTACATTTACACTTGTTTTCCGGGGTGAAAGATCGCATCCTCGAACAGGATAAACCCGGGGTATTTATTTATTTATTAGAAGAAAATAAAATTTTTCGCATTTCAAATTTAACCAACAAGAAAAATCTGCCAAAGCAAAGCGTTGCCTGGAGGAAAGTCAATTTTGGCGAATTTCTATATGAAATACGAAGGAAAACCCCTGTGTGCTCCGCACGCCAACCCCGTTGGAACCTTCAATACACATAATCATGTTATCTTTTCTTTATAATAAAAGTGTAGGATTAATAATAGCAACAATGCTAAGATGGTAAATAATGTTAAATTTTCAAATCAAATTATCTTGTATATTTTATAACAGCAGTTATAATAAAGGTTAAAAGAACCAGCAAGGCTCAGGTCTACACTTTAATAAAAACCTAACCTAAAAGTTAGAAATACAAATAATTGCTTCAAAGTTTGAAATCAGCTGTTAATGGAAATATTGGATATATGTGTTAATTCATCAGTTTAGGCCTAACCTAAGATTTTTTCCGTCCAATTTTACAAATACTGAATTAAAAAATGTTTTCATCAAAATGAATTATAGGTTCAGGGATTGTGTAGCTTTTTATTAGTACGTAAAAGTATTCAATCGGTCCAGCAGTTCCAGAGATTACCCCCTACATACAAACAAACAAATTTTACCTTATAATATAAGGCCTGAGTGGCCAGGCCTTTGGTATAGATGAGCTATTGCAGTGACTCTTATGGCGAGACCTAAGGTCGATAGTAATCATTGAGCACCGATCATGGTCCCCAGAACACATTCTGAGGGGTCATTATACATTGTATATTATATATTTTGTTCGCACTCTAACGAGTTCGTTATGCAAAAAATTCCAACAAGCGGAAGCACTTTTTTTAAAAAGAAAAGTCTTTTTTTAAGATTTTTCGTACCAGAATGAAACTCTTTTGGGATTTTATCTGAAAAAATCAAATATAGGAGATTATTCTGCACATTTTGTTTTTTAGACGACCTATAACTCGTCTAGTGTTCAGCCAAAATCGGCCAAAATATAAAATATTATACAAGTACGTGGTACGAATCCACGAGGGGGATTTTACCGTGGAGCAGCTTTTGATACGATGCCGAGTGTAAAAGCGCTGCGAGGGGATTTGCCTGTGCCGGGTTGGGGGCTGTGGTGCAAACAAATTCTACTTATTATATATTTTGTACTCGCAGGCAGCAATTCAACGTCTTCGTGAGTTGACCAATTTCCCAAATAGTTGGTTGAAACCGTAAAACATTTAAACTTAATTTTGGAAATTCGCTCAACTCATGTGAACGGTTCAGCTGCGTGGTCGAATTATTTAAAAGTAGAAAACTCAATCCATCTAAAGAACGTGATAAAACGATATATTCTTGACGCGTGGGAAACGTTACACGTTCATAAAAATAAAAACATAATGGTGAATATGACCTATAGTCTGTTCGCTCGGCCGTGATACCTGACTTCTCAGGACTCAACGTCCCCTCCACTAGTTTGCCACCGGCAAGCCCGGCGAGCGGGTAGGGAGGGGGCGTTGAGT
>JAGFPH010006305.1:30948-44703 GCA_018207615.1 Philaenus spumarius
TTTCGATTTTTTTTTTTCAAACCCTTTCTTAGTGAGCACCTATGGCCCTAGAGGAAGCTACATACCAAATTTCATTTCAATCCGTTCGGTAGTTTTTGAGACATCGTGATGAGTGAGTGGTATTTCGCTTTTATATATAGAGATTCGTGTTTAAGTGCTGTATTGATTGAATTATGTCACTTTTATAAACTCAATTTAGTGAACGAGAGCGAATCGAAGTGAACAACCTACCAACTGAACTAGATCCAAAATAGTCGTCCAGTTAGGTGAACGTAGTTGTCCATCTCTACTCGATATGTAGATGAGCAGATTGTGTAAATCTAAGCCGTAGTTCGCATGACGTCCTTAATGACAACATGTCCCTGCTACGCCGCGCCGTACTAACCTAACCGCAACATGTCCCTTGCCCGCATCACAGATTCAATGGTAACAGATGTCACAAACACCTGTTGGCTGTCGCATCTATGTTTAATTATGTGCGAGTGAGAGAACAGGCCTACACTATGTCCTTCTCTATATTGTCGGCGTAGTGGAAACCAATAACATTGATGCAAGGATTTCGGTTATTGGCCAGATTATATCATTTAGTAATACTGGAACACGTGCCGTGATAGCAGCCTTTCTGTCTATCCTTATATTTGAAGGAGTTTTTTGAGTATTTGAATATAGGACAAAGAGTCCGGGTATAGTCCAACGAAAGGTTGAAGAAAATATTTCGTAAAAGTGGACAAAGAATCCGGGTACACTCCAACGAAAGGTTGAAGAAAATATTCCGTAAAAGTGGACAAAGAGTCTGGGTACACTCTAACGAAAGGTCGACCAAAATATTTCGTAAAAGTGGACAAAGAGTCTGGCTACACTCCAACGAAAGGTCGAAGAAAATATTCCTTAAAAGTGGATAAAGAGTCTGGGTACACTTCAACGAAAGGTCAACCAAAATAATTCGTAAAAGTGGACAAAGAATCTGGGTAAACTCCAACGGAAGGTCGAAGAGAATATTCCGTAAAAGTGGACAAAGAGTCTGGGTACACTCCAACGAAAGGTTGAAGAAAATATTCCGCAAAAGTGGACAAAGAGTCTGGAAACACTTCAATGAAAGGTCGAAGAAAATATTCCGTAAAAGTGGCCAAAGAGTCCGGGTACACTCCAACGAAAGGTCGAAGAAAATATTCTGTAAAAGTGGTCAAAGAGTCCGGGTACACTCCAACGAAAGGTCGAAGAAAATATTATGTAGAAGTGGACAAAAAGTCCGTGTACAGTCCAACGAAAGATCGAAGAAAATATTCCGTAAAGTGGACAAAGAGTCCGGCTAAACTCCAACGGAAGGTCGAAGAAAATATTCCGTAAAAGTGGACAAAGAGTCAAGGGTACATTCCAACGAAAAGTCGAAAAAAATATTCCGTTATAGTGGACAAAGAGTCTGGGTACACTCCAATGAAAGGTCGACTAAAATATTTCGTAAAGGCAGACAAAGATTCCCACTCCTTTTCTGATTGACAGCTGCTGGACTCTTTTTTTCCTTAGCCCTAACCAGGACTCTTTGTACCTGGCGCTAACCTAACCTAACAAATCTGAGTGGTAACTTTGGAATTTTTATTACAGGGTGTCCGTAAAAGTGCCAAATTTCGGGAAATGGTTCTATAGGTCAAAACAAAAACAATCAAGAATACAAATTTTCCAAAAACTATTCGTTTTCCAGATATCTGCCATTTTTGTTTTTACAAAATAATTTATATCTAGAGAACTGTTTGACCTATTGAGCAAACTACTGCTGGACCTATTGAGTTGTACTGCATCCTATCGGAGTGATAATACAAGCTGACTACGGGTATCTTACTTCGTTTCTAAGTATTAGGCAATCAAAGTTCTGGAAAATTAAATTTGTATTATAACATCAAAGCAGGTTATTAAATACCTAATATTAGGAATAAGTAGGTTGTTGATATTAAATGTAACAATTTAAGTCAGCTAATTGAGAATATTTATCTTTTATTGGAATACATAGGGGGGTTTAAAGATTTGTGAAGTGTGTCAATAATACCACATTACAATAGTGTTAAGAATTTGCTATACCAGTAATGTAGTAGTTTTTAGAAATGTAACTAAAAATGCTGTTTTGGTAAATTTTTTAGATTGTATTTGAATTTGTTGAAACAATCTAGTTATAAAAACATTGTCGAAATATATATATTTAATAGCAACCTAAATGACTTCCTGATATGGTCAACCAAAAACCTTCTATCCGAATTCTAATTTTCAGGAGTAAGCCGCATCATTCTTTGCCCTTATTTAAACAACTAAATGTATTGCTTCTGAGAAACATTTATTTATGTACAAAGTCCTACAGATTTTTTACAGAAGGAATACTTGCAATGTCCAAATTCATTATATATAATAAGAAGAACTGCCCAGATGCACATAAAAAGACCAAAAGTGAAAATAATTTCCTTCAAAAAGTCTTTTTTATGCAAGCTGATTCGGGAAGAAATGGAGAAACTTTCAGGACATGTTCTACTAGTGAAAATAAAGAAAAAGGTTTCAATAAACATAGGTTCGGAAATACTTCGTTTTCCAGATATCCGCCATTTTATTTTGTTTATACAAAATAATTCATATTATTTAGAGAACGGTTTTGATTAAGTTCAAACTTGGCATGAAGTTTAACCTAACAATGATCTATCTCAAGAAAAATAATCGATTACATCCAACTATGCTTTTCAAAATGGCTGCTGTTTGAAAATGTCAAACTTAAATTACTCAAATACCGTACATTTTAACAAAATGGGTTGTACAAACCAATTATTAGGTGTACGCACTAACCAATTATCTTTCATCCGATTGTTTTGACAGTTACGCCAAAAAGGGCTACAAAAAAGGTGTCTCAAAATTGTTTGCTAAAATGTACGGGTTTTTGAGTAATTTAGGTTTGAAATTTTCAAACAGCCACCATTTTGAAACGCATTATTCGATATAATCGATTATTTTTCTTGAGATAGATCATTGTTAGATTTTAAACTTCATGCTAAGTTTGAACTTAATCAGTCAAACCTTACTTTAGATATGAATTATTTTGTAAAAAAAAACAAAATGGCGGATATCTGGAAACGAAGCATTTCCGAACCTATGTTTATGGGAACTTTTTCCTTTATTTTCACTAGTAGATCATGTCCTGAAAGTTTCTCCGTGAGACACCCTGTATATTGGCCCAAAAATATTTAATAGATTGCCATTACAGATCGGGAAAAGAACCAAAGATGAAGTATATGTCGCGAGTGAAGGGTTGGCTTTGGGGTTTCGAGTCGTGCGTAAAACTATTTAAGAATCTGGTGTAATGAATGTTTTATGCATTGGTTTAGTTGGAACGTGTTTATAGAAGGTCAGAGTGTATGTGAGTGTAAGCAATAAATTGTGTGTTTGGATACAGTTTGTTTGACTTAATTATGTATGAAGAGGCCTGCTAAGATATACCACCGTAGGGGGAGCAGCATAAGTTAAAAGACAATTAAAGGTAGACTAATTATTTTGTATTTATTTCTGTTTTTTATTATTTTGTATTTAGTTTTTTTTTTCTAACCATCGAATACTGGAAGGAGGATAGATATTTCCCAAAAAGTAAAAAATACAAGCGAATTACGGCTAAACTAAGCCGATATCGAAAAAGTGTTATGCTATATTTTTGACTTATTTTTGCATGTAGAATCTGATAGCCCGCTAGAAAAATAACTACACAAATTGTTTTAGGATAATTTTGGTTGTTGTAGACAATTACCAAGAAATTATGTTTTTTGTTGATAACTCGTTTATCCTTTGACCTACTGAAACTACAAAAAAAGCATTTTGTCTGTCAAAATAAAAATATTTTGTTTCTTGTACATTTTTTGTAAAGTTAACGGTTTTTAAGATATTCCACGTTAAAAATTTGTAACGGCCGCCATTTTGAAAATTATAAAAATAAATTCTTTGTGTTTGGTACACTTGTTAATCGTAACATATAAAATGTTTATTCCAAATTTGAACTCGATATCTTATCTATTTCCAGAGTAACAGTGAGTTTTTGTAAAAAAACAAAATGGCGGATTACGGCTAAACTAAGCCGAAATCGAAAAAATGTTATTTTACATTTTCGACTTATTTTTGCATGTAGAATCTTAATCTGCATAGCCCGCTAAGCTTTACTGAATCACCCTGTATATGTAAATAATTGGTGGAAAATAAATATTATTATTATATTAAAAAATCAATAACCTGCTTTGATGTTACACTAAAAATATAATTTTCCAGAACTTTGATTGTCCACTACAGTGAAACGAAGCAAAGATACTAACTTCAAGTTTGCGCCATTCTGTTTCTCTTTTAATAAGCTTTACAATGGTGTATTGCATGACCTACTTTTACAATTGAAATTGTTAACTCCCCTTTTCATAAGCAACCAAAAATCATAGAGGGTCATGTCAAAAAAACGCGTCCTGGTATGCAACAAAAGGTATACACAAATTAAAGTTTAAAAAAATTTATTTTCAGTAACAAAAATAATGATGCGGGTTAAAGGGTCTGTACTATGAACTCCTGAATTTGTTTCATTTTCCTGTGGAATTGTTAAATTGTTTTCAGTAATTATTTTAGATTCAGTAAGCGAAGAATAAACAACAAATTTACATTCTTTAGTTCGTTATCAAAGGTCAAAATCGTGGCTTTACATTGATAGTAAAATCATAGAAATTGGGTTTCATTAAGCGTGTGTACTATTAGATTTCAGCGAGTGTTGTATAGTTGTGAAACTGGTCAAATTAATGTGAACTGGAATGGTTGGGTCAGTCAAAGTTAAATAGCAGCCGTAAGGGTTAAATTCATTGATCTTTGGTGAATAAATTTAACGGTTCCTATTTTGTATTCGGACGAAGCCGGGTGTGTCTTCTAGTAAAACATAAAACACAAACATAGCAAAACTACTGCACAATTTTTTACAGATAAATCTAACTACACAAAAATATAAATCAACACGAGCCTACTTCAACACTAGACCACCTTTACTTCAAAACTCACCGAACACATCCTCCGCGGTTTTCCTCCGCTTCGCCACCGGCGATATCCTCTCTTCAATAACTTCCAACACCACCACCTCCTCCTCCTGTTTCATCCTCTCCTCCCTGAGTCTTTCCAGCTCCTGATTCCTCATAAACTGCGCCAACACCGAATCCTGTCCGTCTTCCATGCAGGACAGTATCTCCGGACCGAATTTCTTCACCATCTTCGCCAGCCTCTGCGACCGCTGGAGCGGGTGCAACGACATAGGTACGGGCACGCTCGGCGTTGGTTTCTTCGTCCTCTTCTTCGGCATCCTATCGGAGGGACAATACAAGCTGACTACGGGTAACTGTAGTTCTTCTCGTTCTTCGCGCACACCTTCTTCCTGCCTGTATTTCGTCAGCAGTTCGTAATTCTTCTTCAGCAGATCCTCCGTGGACGAATCTCCGTCGTCGTGTATCTCTACTTTTACGAAATTCGGCTTAGCGTCGCGGAACTCCTCGCGCTGTTTGAAATCGCTGAACCTCCTCAACCTCCCCTCGTCCTCGAGCCTGAACTTGACACTTTTTCTACCCCTTTTATCTTTCCCGGACTTCAAGATCGACTGCACCTCCTTCAAGTTCTCTTTACTCTCGTCGTCGGAAAAGTCTACGAATGCTAAATTCAACGCGCCAGCACAATCACTCGGGTCGACTTCACTACCTTCGTCAGCTTCACAGTAACCAATGTTTGTTTCGCCTAAACACATTTTCTTCGCCGTTATTTCGTCCAGCGCATGCGCACCGGGCTCGCTAACAGCTGTTTGGTCGGAAGCTACACCTGTTCGTTTTCGTTTCCCGGCACCTGACAGTCCCCAACGTTCTCCGACGCGTTTAATTGACGAACGTATGGAATGCTTACGACGGAACGTCGAAGTCTGATCAGCGTTGAAAGTAAGGTTCATTTTAACTTGGAAGAGATTGCTATTTAAATGTCCTGAAATTGATATAAAATATGTTATTTAAGGGATATAATATAAGCTGATTCAGGGAGAAAATAAAAATAAACACTAATTTAATTATATAATATGGTTTCGTTTTTTATATAAAAAGTTGTAAAGTTAAAAGTAGATAAGTTTTGGAATCCTTAATTTTTTAACATGTTATAATATGTATTAACAAACCAAGATTATATTTCGAAAATTGTATAAATATCTGTAATCATTAAAACAAAGTTATAAGCGACAAACAACAACAATATAAAATATTTGGAAAATTTTAAGAATTAAGTAAAAACTTTTGATCTTTCCAAAAATATGTGTCATATACAGGGTGTACCGTAAGTATGTGCCAATCTTCGGAAAATGGTTCTAAAAAATAAAGAGAAAAACAAGAATAAATGTTTTCCAAAAAGAAAACTCCTTTTTTCAGATATCCGCCATTTTGTTTGTTTTACAAAGTAATTCATATATAGAGAGCGGTTTGACCTATTGAGTTCAAACTTGGCAAGAAGTCTAAACTACCAATGATCTATTTTAAGAAAAATACGTAGTTATATTCAATCACGCGTTTCAAAATGGCGATTGTTTGAACATTTCGAACCTGAATTACCCCAAAACCGTACATTTAAACAAAAAATTGCCAAGACTTCTTTTTTGTAGCTTTTTTGATTCTCTATCTGATAGTGTAAATGTCAAAACAATCGGATGAAGGAAAATAAGTTGTGTGTAATAATTGGTTTGTTCAACCTGGCATCCTACACCGACATAGTAAGCACAATATGGTGGGTAGCCTACTTAAGCTGTACACTGTACATTGATAATTATTCTGTTTGGTATTTAATAATTAAAAGTGGTTTGATGGACATAATATTTGTTTGTAATAACAGTTGCTCCATTGTTTTAATAGTTACATCATCCAATACGGAATTAAAAGGGCTACAAAAAAGATATCTTGGCATTTTCCGTTAAAATGTACGTTTTTTTGGGTAATTCAGGTTTGAAATTTTTGAACAGCCGCTTGAAACGCATGATTGGTTATAGTTGCGTATTTTTCATACAATAGATCATTGTTATCTCAAACCTCATGCCTGGTTTAAACTCAATCGGTCAAACCGTTATCTAGATATGAATTATTTTGTAAAAGAAACAAAATGGCGGATATCTGCAAAACTAAGCCTTTTTCGAAAAAAAATTCTTTATTTACTCTTTACTCTTACCCGTAGAATCATTTCCCGAAGTTTGGCTCTTTACTTACGTGACACTCTGTATACCACACCTCTTAAAATGTATATATTTAGTAAAATATTTATTTCTACGGTTTATTGGAATATACGCCGGTTTGCCTGCTATATTTCCAAATTTCATTGTCTTTCTTTGTCCGTTCTGGAGAAACTCGACAAATGTAACAAATTTGAAAGTTAAAAAAACTGAATCGATGATGCAATTTCCCGATCTTTGTTTATATCAATTCTAGGGGCTCCGCCCCTGCTTGCTTCGCTCACCAACTCCAGCGGCGACTGATATCGAAGCAAATTCAAACATAATATTGTATACTCTGATATTTTAACGGAAATAACGATTGAGCGGTGACCTATGCATAGCTAATGTAAGACAGAGATCGAAATAGACACGGCCAAACCCAATAATTCGAATAGCACAATGCGTTGTAATTCTATCATTAGTATTTACATAACCAATAATCGGCATTTCAAACAAATTTTGATATTACCAGCTAAAGGAAACAATATAACATGTAAAACCAGATGTTTGACTTATAATAAAGTAAGCTTTCCGTTTGCTTTTACCTAACCCTAAAAAAAATCAGTTGTGAAGAATAATTACCCGATTCTAAATTTGCCAAATTGGTTGCAAATAAACGAGTTTTGCTTCATTGAAGGCCTAACCTAAAATTATGTATGATAAAAAAATCGGATGTTTTATTTATATGTAACAACAGATGTTTGAATTTAATTATACTGTAATACAGTAAGCAGCAATACAAGTAATTTTTCGTTGATTTTTTTTTTTTGTATTTGCTTTTACAGTACGGTAGACCTACTTTGTTAATAAAAAAATCTGTTGGTCTTAAATGATAATAAACTGTTCCTAAATTTGCTGAGTTGGTTGCTAAGGTAATTAATGTAAACAAACATGTGTTGCTAAGCTTTTGATCCAAACAGCTGATTTATCTGTTACAGGGCTGGGAGTGGACAACCGAATTTTCTAAATGTTTACGTTTTAAAATTAAACTTTTGCAAAATGCTTTCTTAGTGTGCAACTATAACCAAATAAGAATATACATTTAAATTTTCGTATTTGTATATTAAGTAGTTTTTGCTCCAGGTTGATTCTATGTAAGTGAATCATTCAGTCAGTACAGCTTATATATACATACTAGTTGACCCGTACGGTGTTGCCCGTGGTGGTTGGTATTTTCAGTCTTTTTAAAGTAATTGTATTCTTTTTAAGTGTTCAGTCAGTGAGTGGTATTCGGCTTTTATATATTATATAGATCTTAAATAATAAAAGCGCTATTATTGTAATAATAATAAAAGATCTGAAATTATGATTTTAGTAACTCTGATCCCCCCAAACCCCTCCTTTCATACCCTTTCTTAGTGAGCACCTATGGCTCTAGAAAAGCTACATACCCAATTTCATTCCAATCCGTTCGGTAGTTTTGAAAAAATCGTGATTTAATAACTTTGATCCCCCCAAAACCCCCTAAAATTACGATTTTTTTTAACCCTTTCTTAGCGAGCGCCTATGGCCCTAGAGGAAGCTACATACCAAATGTCATTCCACCAATCTGATCGGTAATTTTGGAGAAATCGTGATTTAGTCATTTTTACCCCCCAAACCATCCAAAAATTTCCAATTTTTTCAAACTCTTTCTTAGTAAGCACCTATTGCTATAGAGGAAGCTACATACCAAATTTCATTCCAATCCGTTCGGAAGTTTTGAAGAAATCGTTTTTTAATAACTTTGATCCCCCAAACCTCCCTAAAATTTCGATTTTGTTTTCAAACCCTTTCTTAGTGAACCCCTATGGCCCTAGAGGAAGATACATACCAAATTTCATCCCAATCCGTTCGGTAGTTTTGAAGAAATCGTGATTTAATAAATTTAATTCCCCCAAACCCACCTAAAATTTCGAATTTTTTCAAATCCTTTCTTAGCGAGCGCCTATGGCCCCCTAGAGGAAGCTACATAAAGTTTCATTCAAATCTGTTCGGTAATTTTGGAGAAATCGTGTTTAGTCATTTTTACCCCCCAAACCCCCCTAAAATTTCCAATTTTATAAAACCCTTTTTTAGTGAACACTTATGGCCCTAGAGGAAGCAACTTACCAAATTTCATTCCAATCTGTTCTGTAGTTTTGAAGAAATCGTATTTAATAAATTTGATCCCCCCAAACCCCCTTAAAATTTTGAATTTTTTTAAACCCTTTCTAAGTGAGCATCTATGGCCCTAAAGGAAGCTACATACCAAATTTCATTTCAATCCGTTCGGTAGTTATTGAAAAATCGTGATGAGTGCGTCAGCGAGTGAGTGAGTGGTATTTCGCTTTTATATATATATAGATTCCAGGTGTCTTAAAAGTCCCCCCCCCCATTATTTTTTTAAATAATGGAAATAGACAGATTTGCTTTGGGGATTATTAACATGACCAAAAATGGAGTTTTTTGGTGTATCGTAAATTTCAAACCCTCCCCAAAAATGAGTAATTTTAAATGAGAACCCCTATTGAGTGACATCTCAATTTAAAGGTATTGATAAAAGAAGAAGATTGGCGCAAACCGGAGGTCTGGATGTTGAATCTATCCAACATAATGGCCAATCAAAGTTATAATTTGTCCGCATTTAAATAACATCAAAATGTTAAAGATGATACATCTGTTATTTTTACAAGGGTTTCATCCAGTAGGTCACTCAATCTATGTTATAAAACATAGGTAGCACAAGGTACTTACGACCTGTATTTCAACAGGACGATGCTCCACCACAATACTAAGTGAACGTTCGAACTAAATCAGCATTTTCCAGAAAGGTGGATAGGTCGACGAGGTTTTATTGAATGTCCAGCTCGTTCACCCGATCTAACGCTATTTGATTTGTCTTTTGGGGTTCCTTCAAAAGTAAAATTTATGACACGAGACCTGCAAACCTAGATGACTTACGCCGAAGGATCGAACACGCCTGTCACCTTATCACACCAGAAATGTTGGGAGTGTTAAACAACACTTTGAGTCCAGGCAGTACTTTTGTCAAGAAGTCAATGGTTCTCATTTCGAGCAACTAATCTGACTGAAAATGAGGTGAGTGTTAAAGGTTTTACTCATTGTAACACATTTATTAACGAAACTTTAAGTAAGAGATTCTTGGGGAAAATTATAACTTTGATTGGCCATTATGTTGGATATATATAGTCAACATAGAGACCTCCGGTTTACGCCAATCTTCTTCTTTCATCAAGACCTTTAAAATAAGGTGTCACTCAATAGGGAATCTCATTTAAAATTTCAACTTCCAAAATTTTTGGGGGAGGGTTTGAAATTTACGATACACCAAAAAACTCCATTTTTGGTCATGTTAACAATCCCCAAAGCAAATCTGTCTATTTTTACTAATACAAATCATAATAGGGGGGACTTTTAAGACATTATTTAAGTTATAGCTTTCTTCATTTTTACCATAACTCAAGTTCCTCAATTTTTATCTAAATAGCTATTTTGTGGAAAGACCCTTATGGTGCGACTTAATTTCGGGAGTAGTCAATGAGCAATGGTCATGGTCTCCAGAACACGTTTTGGGGTGTCATTAAAATGTTATATATTATTATACTGTATAACTATTATGTTTATTATATTTATATGTTGTTCATATCTGTGTTGGTTTTGTTCCTTTTGTTTGTATTACTTTTAAATACATGTTATTAGCAAATTTTCATAGGATAGAGTAGTCAATTAGCACTGATCATGGCCCAAAGAACATGTTTTGGAGTGTCATTAAAAAATGGATATAATATAAATATAAATGTGTTCGCACTTTAACGAACGCATTTTAGATCCGAATTGGTTCAAATTTGGTTCACGTTGGTTTTCCAAGTCGCTCGGACGAGAAAATACAACAACCGAAGCGCTTTTTTGACCGGAAATGAATTTTTTTTAATTTTTCGTACTAGGATGAAACTTGTCTGGACATTTTGTTTTTCCCTCAAAATTGATCACAACGAAAAATACCATAAAAGTACCCGGTTCAAATTCGCGTTGGAAATTTTTGAATTGGGGCAGCTTCTGACCAATTTTCCAAATAGTTGTTTGAAACCCTAAAACATAAACTTAATTTCGGATATTCGCTCAACTCATGTCAGCGGTTCAGTTCTTAAGAACATTGCTAACAATTCGGTTCCAGATAGTCTGGGACACCCTGTATATTGGCTATGGTTTTGGGGCTTATTTACCATGAAAATATCAATTTTATTAAATCTCAACTATCCAAAAGTAACCACGGCAACGAAAGCGTGGTATTTTTTCGAATTACTCCCCTGACCCGATCTAACCTAGACCCTCATCTGGTCGATAAACCGCGACCGCATCAAGGTACTTTCTTCTAACGAACTCGGTATAATAAAGAGTACAGTATCACAGAACACGCCAGCACATGCTCTTCGGGTAATTAATTCTGTCGACGATGAACTGTAACGGCAGCTGTCTGTGGGTTGCTCGCGTGCCTCCCCTCCCCCCTGCTGCTCTGTTCCCCTTCCCCTCACCTCTCAAAACTATTACCACAAACTGTTGACTGTAGTAGTCATGGGACTATCGAGTAACCGTTACTCCCATTACAGTTATATAGAAATATCGGTTACGAGTAACCGCAGTTACTTTCCAAACTATCTCAGTAAATGTAACTACATCGATACGTCAATTATTAAATTAAAGAGTTCCTATTTTTATATACCTTGTACAACATCCAACGGATCTGGACGAGTGAGAAGGAATTACTTTAAAATAACAGCAATTCACTAATTCTCACACTCATACACTCATAATAATCAAACGCGTTACAACGACAAAGTCGTCATCTTCAGTGGTACATGAGCTGGTATACCTAACTAAACACTTATAGAATTAAGTGAGAATTAGTGAGAGTTAGTGAACACTTGTGAGAATTAGTGTATTGTTATTATTTTAAAGTAATTCCTTTCCACTCGTCCAGAGCCGTTGGATGTTGTACAAGGTATGTAATAATAGGAACTCTTTAATTTCACTGACAATTTACCCTAGATTAAAAATGTAGCAAAATACACAACCAAAGTTGCATACAAAAACAAATTAAAATTACACGAACTTAACAAATATGTATAAACTAGCTGGCCCGATTTGGCTTTGCACGAATAGACAAATCAAAGTTACTATATTAACAAAAAATATTATATCAATAAATATATTACACTATGTATTTCTTATGGGGATTTTTGGTAACTTTGACCACCCCCCCCCAAACCTACCCTAAAATTTCGAATAGTTTAACACCCTTTCTTAGCGAGCACCTAGGGCCCTGGAGGAAGCTACATACCAAATTTCGTTCCAATATCCGTTCAGTGGTTTTGGAGAAATCGTGATTTAGTGACTTTGGCCCCCCCCCCCCCTAAGATTTCGAATTTGTTGAAAACTTTTCTTAACGAGCACCTATAGCCCTAGAGGAAGCTACATACCAAATTTCATTCCAATCCGTTCAGTAGTTTTAGAGAAATCGTGATTTAGTAACTTTGACCCCCCTCCCCCAAACCACCCTAAAATATCGAATCTTTTGAAAACCTTTCTTAGTGAGCACCTATGGCCCTGGAGGAAGCTACATACCAAATTCATTCCAATCCGTTAAGTAGTTTTTGAGAAATCGTGATCAGTGAGTCAGTGGATTTGGCTTTTATATATATATAGATAAAAACCATGTGCACATAACTGATCATGTGTGTAAGCCCAAATGGGAAACATAGATACGTAATCGGATTAGGAAAACGATTTTGTCTAACCGTAGATTACTAACAAAAATGTTATATGGTTTACCACTAACTGTTAGTTACGAATATAAGTTATTATTATTTTCACAAAAAATAATATAGCCTAACAGTGCAATGCCTATATTTGAATTCTTTACTCTCTACTGCTATTTTTCTGCCACAGAAATATTACTTACACCTTTTACACATTTTTACACTAAATTATAAGAAAGTAATGATGATGACACTATTACATAAAGGTGAGAAAAAGGCAATTGTAAAAAATACATGATAAACATTTGTTTTACTTCAAACCCATAAAATAATTCGATCACGCAGCAGAACCGCTAACGTGAGTTGAGCGAATTTCCAAAATTAAGTTCTATGTTTTAGGGTTTCAACCAACTATTTGGGAAATTGGTCTACCCACGAAGGCGCTGAATAGTTGCCTCTGTGTACGAAATATATTCGTAGAATTTGTTTGCACCTAATTTGTTTACACATTTCGTTCCACTCGCAGCTGAAAAACTCGCAGTGTTTGAACTTTGACCTTGCGGCCCTGGGTTATGGAATCTTCTCTTCGCTCGCAGCGTACAAACTCGGCATTCGTCCTCGGAACAGAAGACGCTCCTTAGATAAAATAACCCACGTGTACTGGGTACTTTTATACTAATTTAAGTTTTGATCGATTTTGGGGGAACCAAGCGAGCTATAAGGTCGTGTAAAAAAAGAAAATGTGCAGAATAG